>VMDR010023588.1:0-15505 GCA_007922815.1 Macrotus californicus | reverse complement strand
TTGTTTTACATTCCCAACAACAATGCACACGTGTTCCCTTTTCTTCACACTTGTTATTTCTTATCTTTTTCATAATGCCATTCTATGTGTGAAGTGATAGCTCATTGGGGTTTTGATGTGCATTTCCCTGATGATAAATCATGTTGAGTATCTTTTCATGTATCTGTTGGCCATCTGTAGGTCTTTTGTGGAAAATGTCTTCACAGATCATTTGCCCATTTTTAAATTGGGTTATTTATATTTTTTGCTATTGAGTTATACGAGTTCTTTATATATTTGTATATTAACATCCTATCAGATATGATTTGCAAATATTTTCTCCCATTTGTAGGTTGCCTTCTTATTTTGTTGATGGCTTCCCTTGCTGTGCAGAGCTTTTTAATTTGATATAGTCCCACCTGTTTATTTTTTGCTTTTGTTGCTTTCACTTTGGGTGTCAGATCCAAAAACTCATCGTCAAGACCAAAGTCAAAGAGTTTCCTGTCTGTTTTCTTCTAGGAATTCTATTATTTAAGGTCTTACATTCAAGTCTTTAATCCATTTTGAGTTGATTTTTGTGTGTGGTGTAAGATACTGGTCCCATTTCATTCTTTTGGATGTGGCTCTCCAGTTTTCCCAGCACCATTTATTAAGGAGGCCGTCCTTGCCCCATTGTATATTCTTGGCTCCTTGGTTGTTAATTAATTGACTATATCAGCATGGGTCTATTTCTGGGACTTCTATTCTATTCTACTGGTTTATGTATTTGTTTTTATGCCAATACCATAATGTTTTAATAACCATAGCTTTGTAAAGGGTTTGAAATCAGGGAGTGTGATGCTTCTAGTTTTGTTTTTCTTTCTCAAAATTACTTTAACTCTTCAGGGTCTTTTGTGGTTTCAAAGAAATTTTAGAACTGCTGTTTTTCTGTGAAAAATGCCTTTAGGTAAGGGTTGCACTGAATCTGTTCATTGCTTTGACTAGTATGGACATTTTACCAATATTAATTCTTCCAATCCATGAGCATGAAATATCTTCACACTTATTTGTGTTTTTCAATTTTATTCCTTAATGTCTTATAGTTTTCAGTATACAGGTCTTTCATTTTGGCTAAATTTATTTATAGGTATTTTATTCTTTTTGATGAAGTTATGAATGGGGTTGTTTTCTTAATTTCTCTCTGAATTTGTACTAGTATAGGAACTCAGTATATTTATGTGTATTGATTTTATATTCTGCAACATTACTGAATTTATTAGTTCTAACAGGGTGCTTTTGATGGAGTCTTTATAATATAAAGACTATATTGGAGTCTATATAATAACATGTCATCTGCAAACAGTGACAATTTTACTTCTTCCTTTTTAATTTGGATGTTTTTTACTTCCTTTCCTTGCCTAATTGATCTGCTAGGACTTACAATACTATGTTGAATAAAATGGTGAGAGTGGAGATCCTTGTCTTGTTCCTGATCTTAGAGGAAAAGCTTTTAACTTTTCACCATTGAATATGAAGTTAGCTGTGGGCTTTATTATGGCCTCTGTTATGTTGAGGTACATTCCCTCTATAGCTACTGTGTTGAGCATTTTTATCACAAATGGATGCTGAATTTTATCAAATGCTTTTTTTGCATCTATTGAAATGATTATATGATTTTTATCTTTTACTTTTTAATGTAGTGTATCACATTGACTGATTTGCTGATGTTGAACCAGACTTTCATCCCTGGGGTAAATAACACTTAATCATGATGTATTATCCTTTTAATGTATTGTTGAATTTGGTTTGCTAATATTTTGTTGAGAATTTTTGCATCAGTGTTCACCAGGGATATTGGCCTGTAACTTATTTCTTGCAGCATCCTTGTCTGGTATCAGAGTAATGTTAGCCTCCCAAAATGAGTTTGGAAGAACTCTTTCCTTTTCTATTTTTTGGAAGAGTTTGAGAAGGATTGGTATTAATTCTTCCTTAAATGTTTGGTAGAATTCACCAGTGAAGTGCCTGGTCCTGGTCTTCTTTTTGTTGGGAGATTTTTGATTACAGATGCAATCTCCTTACCAGTAATTGTTCTGTTCAGATTTTCTATTTTTTCATGATTCAATCTTGGTCAGTTCTATGTTTTGAGTAATTTATCCATTTCTTCTATGTTTTCCAATTTTGGCATGTAATTGCTCATAGTAATCTCTTATAAACCTTTCTATTTCTGTGGCATCAGTTGTAATATCTCGTCTTTCATTTCTGAGTATTCTGTTTTTTTCTTAGTGAGCCTTGCTAAAAGTTTGTCAATATTGTTTATCTTTTCAAAGAACTGGATTTTACTTCTATTGATCTTTTCTATGGTTATGTTAGTCTCTATTTTCATTTATTTCTGCTCTGATCTTTGTTATCTCCTTCCTTCTACCAACTGTGGGCTTCATTTGTTCTTTTTCTGCTGTATTTTTTTAGATATAAAGTTATGTTGTTTGAGAATTTTCTTATTTCTTGAGGTAGGCATTTATTAATATGGACTTCTCTCTTAGAACTGTTTTTGCTGCATCCCATAAAGCTTGGTATGTTACATTTCAATATTAATTTGTTTCCAGGTATTTTTTTATTTCTATTTTGGTTTCTTCTTTGACTCATTAGTTGTTCAGCAGCATGTTGTTTAATCTCCAGTTTTTTTGTTTTCTTTGTGTAATTGATTTTTAGTTTCATACCATTGAGGTCAGAAAATATGCCTGATACGATTTCAATCCTCTTAAATTTATTAAGACCTGCTTTATGGTCTAACATATGATCCACCCAGGAAAAATGTTCCACACATACTTGAAAAGATTGTATTCTGTTGCTTTTGGATGAAATATTCTGTATATATCTGTCAAGTCCATCTGGTCTAAAGTGTTGTTTAAGGCTGATATTTCCTCATTGATTTTCTGTCAGGGTGATCTATTCATTGATGCAAGTGGAGTATTAAAGTTCTCTAATATTATTGTATTTCTGTCTATTTCTCCCTTTAGGTCTTAATATTTGCTTTATATATTTAGGTGTTCCTATGCTGGGTACATAAATATTTACAAATGTTATATCCTCTTGTTGGATTGACCCCTTTATCATTATGTGATGTCCTCTTTGCCTTGGTACAATCTTTTTTCAAAGTAATTTTGTCTGATATAAGTATAGCTACTCCAGCTTTCTCTGAGTTTCCATTTGCATGCAATACCTTTTCCATCTCTCCACTTTTTTAGTTTCTGTGTGTCCTACATCTAAGAAATGCAAATTAAAACCACAATGAGAACAGATGTGTACACCCATGTAACCGATCTTCTTTCCACTGTTATAAATTAGTTTGCCTGTTCTAGAACCTCATTGTACATTCAGATGTCTAGCTTCTTGTGTTCAGCATTATATTTTTGAGATCCATCCCTGTTTTTGAGTGTGTATCAGTAGTTGTGTATTTTTCATCACCATATAGTATTTTATTGTGGAACAATGATACAGTTTGTTTATGCATTTAGCTACTGAAGACATTTGGGGTGCTTCCAGTTTGGGTCCATTTGAATAAAACCACTGAGTACAAAAAATTAAATAAAAATAAAACCACAACGAGGTATCAACTCACGCCTATCAGAATGGCTATCATCAATAAATCAATAAACAAGTGTTGGTGAGGATGTAGACAAAAGGAAATCCTTGTGCACTGTTGGTGGGAATGCAGACTGGTGTAGCCACTGTGGAAAATAATGTGGAGTTTCCTCAAAATTAAAAAATGCAACTGCCTTATTACCCAGAAATTCCATGTCTGGGAATATATCTGAAGAAACATGAAACACTAATTCAAAAGAACATATGTACCTATGTGTTCATTGCAGTGTTATTTTTTTTTATTTTTAATTTTTTTTATTGTTGCTCAATTATAGTTTTCTGCCTTTCCCCCCACCCCTCCCCAGGCTGCAGTGTTATTTACAATAGCTAAGATTTGGAAGCAGCCCAAGTGCCCATCAGTAGATGAGTGCTTAAAAAAGCTGTGGTACATTTACACAATGGAATACTATTTGGCTGTAAAAAAAAGAAGGAACTCTTGCCCTTTGTAAAGGCGTGGACGGATCTGGAGAGTATTATGCTAAGTGAAATAAGGCAGTCAGAGAAAGACAAGTACTATATGATTTCACTCATATATGGAATCTAAGGAACACAATTAACTAACAAAATAGAAATAGATGCAGAGAACACACTGATAGCTGTCAGAGGGGAGGAGTTTGGAGGGGCTGGGTGAAATACATGAAGGAGTTAGGCCAAAAAAAACACCAAAACTCATAAACACAGTCAACAGTGTGGTGATTACCAGAAGGAAAGAGAAGTAGAAGATAAAGAGGGGATAAATGGCTTTGTGATACCATAAGGTTTACAAATAATAACTTACATCTATAACGATCTATTTTAAGTTTATAACAACTTAGGTTTTATCTCATTCCAAAGTTTAATATTTTTATTCTTCCCCCATGTTTTATGTTTTTGATGTCACATTTTACATCTTTTTATCTTGTGTATTCTTATTCTAATTATTTTTACTACTTTTGTCTTGTGACATTCACACTAGTTTTACAAGTGAGTAATCCACTAACTTTACTATATATTTACTTTTCCAGTGAAATTTATTCTTTCATGTGTTTTTCTTATTACTAATTAGTGTCTTTTTTATTAGCTTTAATAAGTTCCTTTAATAGTTCTTGTAAGGCCAGTTTACTAGTTTGGAATAAGCTCTCTCAGTTCTGAATGATAACTTTGCTGGATAGAGTACTCTTGATTGAATTTTTCTTTCATTCAGCACTTTGAATATATCAGGCTACTTTATTCTGGCCTACAAAGTTTCTCCTGAAAAGCCTGCTTACAGTCTAATGGGGGTTCCATTGTACATAACAGGTTATTTTCTTAGGAGAGCTTAATAAAATTAAGGAATTCTAGGGCTATGCTCACATCTATGGAATCAATTGCTTTGAGTAGAATCTGTATTTTAAAAATCTCCTCTATAACATGGAAATAAAGAACAAACTGACAGTGACTGAAGGGGAGAGGAGAAGGGGATATCAGGGGGAAGAAGAGGAATCAAGTCAAGGGACAAGTATAAAGGACACATGGACAAAGACAACAGGGTGGGGTATGATTGAATGTGGGAGGTAGGGGATGGGGAAGGCAGGGGAAAGTAATGGGGGGGAAATAGGGATAACTATAATTGAACAACAATAAAAAAAATTTTCAAAAATCTCTTTGCAGTTCCTCTCCACCCTCTATTCTTGTAATGTAATTTTGGAATCACTGCTCAGGGGCCATTAGTCTGACCCATTACCAGACACGTGAAAGTTCTTTCCAACATTCCTAAGAAGTGAATTTTTATCATATTTGAATACCTCCATTAAAAAAAATACTACCTTATAAGGTAATCCACCTTACCTCATAAGGTGAGCCATTATGACTCAGCTAATACCATAAAAAATTTCTTCTCCTATAAAGAAATAAAGTCTACCTCATTGCAATATTCTCTTATTAATCCAGATTCTTTCATCTAGAAACACATAAAATAACTCTCAGATACACAACGGCTCTTCAAGCATTTGAGGACGGCTTCCAGATCCTCTCTTACTCTGGGAAATGTCATTTTCTCTCAAGATTTTCTGTACTCGTTTTATGCGAATGACTCCTAAGTTGATATTTTTAACTCATACTCTTCTGAGTGCCAGGTCTGTATATCCATCTGCCTACTGGACATCACTACATAGTTGTTCTGTTACACTTCCATTTCAATATATCTAAAAGCATACTGACCATAGTCCCCTCAAACCCTCTCATTCTCTTGTTTTCCCCATTCATTAAGTTAGCCTCCTCATTGTCCAAGCTGAGTCCCCTAGTTTTCAGGATCTCATTCCCAACACCTTCTTTTTCTTCAGCCCCCATAATGAGTTCCTCATTGTCAAGTCTACTTAATAGAGCCTCCTAAATTCCTCTGTGAATCTATTCATTTCTTCTCATCTTCACGAATACCACCTTTATGGTCCAAGCTCCCATCCTGTCTCTAGGAGTTTATGCAAGGTCCTCTCAACTCTCAACTGAACTTCTCCTAGGTTACTTAATTCAACTCATTCTGCTGTCAGAGTGCTTTTTTCAAATTCACAAATAAAACGTGTCTTATACCTAGTGAATGCCCTTGAAATATTAGTTCAAAGCCCTCAGTATGATGGAAGAAGTCCTTCATAATCCAGCCTATGCCCTCTTTTTTAGCACTCTCTCTTGCTTTCCTCTTTGTGTACTTGACACTGGGGCCACTCAAAGTGAGGACCACAGGCCAGGCATCAGCATTATCCATGAGCTTGTTGGAAATGCAGAATCTCAGACCCCACCTAGACTTTTAGAATCAGAATCTGCATTTTAACAAGATCCTCCATGGAATTCGTGTGCACAGTAAGACTTGAGAAGCACTGTTTTTCTACATGTTAGACCTGTTCTATCTTCTGAGCCTGCATACCTACCATTTCTTTTTCCTGAAATATTCTTCCTCATCTCACACTCCAGTCTTTTCTAACACTTTCTGGTGTCCATATAAAATCACCATTTCCTAAAGAAAACCTCCTGTAATGTCTCCTTACTGAGTTAAATGATCCCTCAAACCTACTTCCCTTGCAGTTTCTACAGTGTTCCATAATCAAGTTTGTGTAATTACTTTCTTAAGAAAAAGCCTATCTACTGCTGCATCCTCAGTGTCTAAAACATAGTAGATGCTCAGTCAGTGTCTGTTGAATTGATGTTAAATGAATAGTAGGCGCTTGTTAAACATGAGCTCCAAACCTTTTGCTGAACTTCAGATGTGCAATGGCCCCCTCATTTCCCAGACAATTCAAGAGTAGATTCCCTCTTGCAAAAGAAAATGAGGTTAGGCTGGTGTTGTTTGTTTTTCATAAACTATTGCTGGGCCTTACTGATTATCTTTTTCCTTTCTCAATACTCAGATGCCAACTCTGGATAACACAAAGGGTCTAGAGATTCATGTGATTCAACCTCCAAATCTATAGAGGCGAAATCTAGAACCCAGAGGCTGTCTTTCACAAAGGGATAGATCAAGTTTGTACAAGAGTCCACAAATCCTTCACCTTTTGAAAGTGAAGCATATGTGTTTATTCCTAATAATGGTTTCTCTACACCCTTATTGCCACTCACAATTCTTCCAACTTACTCACGAGCCTCTCAGTTACCTAAACATACTTAGTCCAGCAACAGATATTTTAATTCATTATTAGCAGTCAAAATAACCTCTTTGTATCTTATCACATACTTCAGCCTTTAAACACCGTACACTGAGGCAAAGTCTAACCATACCTACTGGGTATTAAGTTTCATGAAGGTAGGGATGGTAGTTAAAAAATAGTTGAGGAGTGCTAACATTAAATCATCTTCCCATATTAGCAGGTTTGTATTTTCTTTCTTGCCTTCCTCGCTCTGGACATGGCTTTAAAGACTTACTTTTGTCATTCCTGGCATTATTGCAACCATGCTTTCCATATTTGCTCTCTAATATGGTAGCCACTAAGCACATGTGGCTGTTAAGCCCTTGAAACATGGCTAGTCCAAACTGCGATGTGCTGTAAGTCTAAAGCACACATTCAGTTGTGAGGACCTAATGAAGAAAAGAATGCAAACTATCTGGTCAGTAATTTTTCATATTGCTTACATGTTGAAATAATATTTTTGATGTGTTCTGCTAAAATATGTTATTACAGTTAAGTTTCCTATATTTTTATTTTTGTTCATGTGGTTAATGCTAACTTTAAAATGGCAAGTAAGATTCACATTACATTTCTATTAGACAGTCTTACTCTAGGCTTTAGTAATCAAGATTGTTCTCAGTTTTATATTCTTTTTTTAAAAAGCTTCTTTTGTAATATGTTCTTTTACATTCTCTGTACATTTTACTAAATAGGTTTTAGTTAGAAGCTTCCATGTTGAGTCTGCACATCCCTCCTCACTTGATTTTTCACTAGCATCTTTTCCTTGGGGTTTGTCAGAAATTCATTTTTAAATACCTCCCCAATTCCCAAGTCATTTTCTCTTGGCTTGATAATGGAACTCCATCACTAAGATTAACACAATAATGCTAGTGATCATTTGTTAAGGCATTACTATGTGTCAGGCACCATGGCAAGTACTTTACATACATTATTTCATTTAATATTTATAATAATGAAATAAGGTAGCTCTAATGGCATCCATTGCATAGCTGTGAAAACTGACAATCAGTGAGGTGGCAGCAAAGGCTGGCTAGCTCTTCACAACTCCTTTCTCTTTCTCCGCTCACAGCAAGGCTCTTTTTCTCAGTTATGACGACCAAAGTGTCTTCAGATATTGCAAATGTCCCCTCGATGACAAAATCGCCCCATCCTCCCTCTGTTGAGAACCACTGGTGTGGATTAGAAATTACCTTTGTTGTTTGCTTTAAATTTGGAGGGTGAAATTGTGGGCAACCTGTGCCAAGGATTTCTCAATGACACTCTTTAAGCAACTGGAACTTCCTGCATGTCCCCCATAGTTGCACTCTGCCCTCTTTGTCACTGTGCCAGCCTTAGACTCTACCTAGTGGCCACTTAATTTTTCTGACTGGTAACTTCATACAAATAATCCTTCATTGCCTTCACACCACTGTTTTATCCTTTTTCCCAAATACTATCCAGGGTAGTGCCTGCCGAAAAGTCATAATTGTAAATGGTTTTGCAGCTATGTATTTGGGCACCTCCATCCACCAAGAACCTGATGAGCACAAACAAAAAAAGATCAAGATACACCTTTATCAAGGAACTCTCAACGAGCATCTGTGGAAATGTGTTCATTGTGCTGAGTTCAAGCTTTTATCATCCAGTCCTTTTATTTGCCCACTTCCTTTAAAGCTAGGTCCTAACAAAAGAAAAATAATTCTATTGCTCATTCAGATGACTTGGAAATCAGCTAGAAATCTATTTCTCAGTCTTTTACCTAATAATTACTGTTTTGAAATGCACATATTGTGTCTGTTTCCCATCATGCATTACTTTTTGCTTCTCCCAGCTGGGTCCTGGAGCCCCGTCACATGACCCATGAATGGATCACTTGTTTAAGCTCTTTCCCAGAGGACTGTATCAATCTGAATCTTGTGGCAATTCAGACAAGTCCAACACTTTTAAACTCTACAAAGCAAGGATCATTGTGTGCATGTGTATATTCATGCGTGTGTGCACGTGTGTGGTTGTGTGCTAAAATACTGACTTTATAGTACACTTGGAGTTATGTCTCCTTTGCTATTTTAATTTCTAGGCTATTTGGTGTAGACAAAGAGGGATCATTTTCTTTCTCTCACTCTCTTTCAAGTCAAGTGCAGTTTGGAAGAAAAGTAATGATTTTTTAGTCCATTTCCTTTCCAATAATAATGACAAATATAGAAAGGTGTCCTGCTGCTTCATGTAGAACTATTTTAAGGCCGTTAAGTTGGTCTATCTAACTTTAATCAGGTGCAGACGAGAGCTTGCTGATCTGTGCATTCTGAAATTTCATTGCTCCTACACAAACGCACTGCCTGGAAACAAGGAAGCCTGACATTTGGAGGGCCGTGCTGTCTGACAAACCAGATTAATAATGAATGAACCCATCTTGTATAATCAGGAAGGGGGGAAATGCTACAAATTAGAAATAAGCATGTTCTTCATTACAGGTGGCAGCAGGATGCTGCTTAGGATGTCACTGATGCTCAAATTAGCTGTGGGGTGCAGGGACCACTTGCTGCCTCTCACTATTTCTTACTTTTCTCTTGAGAGTCTCTTTCTCGAGGGATTTGCAAAACGAGGAATTCTCAAAATTCAAACTTGGGAGGTGCCTTTGCACCACATGAGAATGACAACTTATTATTTATCTAGGATGTACAGATATTGTAAATGGGTTACATTCCTATCTTAAATTAAGTTAAAGTTATCATACTTTCCATATAAATTCGATCAAAATTATGCCAGGATGGGAATTTTTGCGAGATTTCTGGTATTCTCAAGGGACACTTACTCTGAATATTCTGTGCTTTCAGAGAAAATGAGCTGCTCATCTCAGAATCAGGGGAAACCTGCTGATGTTTATTTGGTTTAGACTTCGTTTGTTTTTAAGGTATGCTACCGAGGACTAGTCCTGGTATTGGTGGAGTGTGCATGTGTGCACATCAGACCTGATAAAATGAAACAAAAGGAAGACCTCAGGGAAGGTGCAAGGGAAAGCCACTTGGCATCACCTCATCAACCAAACCTGAAAATGTATTTCTGTAGGTAAAAGCGTGAGCAGCTTGTACATGTAGGCACCACAAATATCTTATAAAATATCACTGATTCAAAATGGCCTTTGTTCAAGCTCTGGCAAGATAGCTTAGTAAGTTAGGGTGTTGTCCCTGCACACAAAGGTTGGTCCCTCATCAGCACATACAACAAGCATCCAATGAGTGCATACATGCATCGAATAACAAATCAATCTCTCTCTCTCTCTCTATCAATTTTTTTAAAATGATCTTTGTTGCTGAGATAAACTGACAACCTGCCTACAAATCTCTAATGGTAGCAGTTGGTAGGGAGAATTCCACAAACTCTCTGTGGCTCTGACTCCACCTCCCTGTCATGGTTTCCATAAGCACCATCCTGGTTCTCTTATACTATGGCATTCTCTTATGTTGAGGTGAGAGTTATTGAGGTCAGTATAGGAGATATAGGTAGCCTGGACATCTGGTGATCTTTAACTCAATGGACAGAGCATGGAAGTCCCAATTGTGCCATGCCTACTTTGTGAGAAAGGGCTGTTCTGGGTGAAGGTAAGGACCAACTGATTTAACTAATGTGATATTTCCAGGTCATAACAATTATTCCCAGAACACACCGATCAGCCAGGGAGATATGATTTAGACCTAAAGCAGCTCCGTTTGTCCACTATTGGCATCTGTGGATGAGAGTATCCATTTGGTTCTGGGAGCCTTGCCAAAAGGTTGCCAAAGTCAGAATAGCATCCACAGCAGCTGATTGGATTACGGGATCAGGGGGTTAGGGGGATGGGAGACTCCAAGCAGGGAACAGCAGGTCACACGTGTGGCAGCAGAGAGCCTTTGCAAGGACAAAAAGTGGCCATCGTGGATAGGATAGCTAAACTGTGGTTGATATACTCTGTGATCTATGTTTACCCATGTGACCCATCCTACCCATTATTCATGCATATTACATGAGCAGCTATTACTAACTTATGTTTTAAAAAAAGTGCCTGTGGAAAGTAGAATAATGCAAAATGTCCACAATGTCCTGCAACCTGTGAATAGGTTACATTATATGTTAAGGAGAAATTAATGTAGTAGATAGCATTAAGGATCAGCTGACCTTGAGATGGAGAGGTTATCTTGGATTAGCCAGGTGGCCCAATGTAATCACATGAGTCCTTGTAAGTGGAAAAGGGAGGTAGAAGGGAAAGAACTAGAGAGATGGCATCATGAGGGACTTGACAAACCATTGCTGACTTTGAAGATGGATGTAGGCCGTGAGCCAAGGCACGAGAGCAGCCTGTAGAAGTGGGAGAAGAGAACATCAGCTCTCCTGCAGAGCGTGCAGGAGAACACAATCCTGCAACGCCTTGATTTTAGACCAATAGACCCATTTCAGATTCTGACTCTGGAACTCTAACTTATTCAACTTGCATTTTTTTAAGCCACAAAATTTATACAAATTTGTTAAAGCAGCTGTAGGAAACAAATTACCCAAAGAAAATGATCCTTAACATATCCTCAAGTAAGTTTGACACTTGTGTTAGAGGGAATGGTGCAGGCAAGACTGGCCTCATGACAAAACCTCAGATGGGCTAGGGGAAGGAGAGGCGAGGGAGAGAGCACATGGTGTTTGTCAATGGCTTTTGTTCCCAGTCTAGTCCCCTGGGGGCTACAAAGTAATAACTGAAATAACTGTTTTCAATAAAACCACCATAAAGCAGCAGGCACAAAGAGCATTGCTTTGAAGCGCTGCTAGCAGGATTAATGCAGGAGGGCACAGAGACCTGTTTACTTTACGCTCCAGCCATGGAGCGGACTGCAAGGGCTGTGGAGCCTCGGATACACTGCAGAGAGGTCTGGCAGTAACTTGGGCCTTGGCACCTAATATTTGCGTAAATGGCTAAGCCTAGAAGGAACAGTCATTTGCAAGTGGGAGACCTTACCAGGGACACCGAAATACAGTGAAATGAGGTCCTGAAGAGGCAACAGTTCCCAACAGGTGCCTAGTGATATTGGTCATGATTGTTCATGAACAGAGCTGAGAGCTCCTGGAAATCACTGAAGAGATCTTTGTGGATGCTGGTGGTTCTGCGTGAACAGGTGAAAGGCAAGGCTGTCGTTCCTCGTGTGACCCACTTTGAACCCTCGGCTGGGTTGGCCTGGGGTCCCCTGGTTTGTCATAGAGTACCCAGGACTGTACAAATGATAGGCACAAAAAGAAGGAAGAATACATTGATGATATCAGGATGAGGCCAAACTTTCCTGGGAACTTTGTACCTGGGACGGCCACATTTTTCAATGTGGTATCTAATCAAGATTTAAGCCTAAGACATGGGAGCTATGAGGCAAACATTCTAATTTTTCCTTTTACCAATTGTTAGCAGAGAATTTTTCATTGACTGTGTCTTCACTGACGTCGTATAAGCCCCATGGAAACTCATATCAGCAAATAAAAGACATAATGTCCTAATTTAGACCCTACATCCTGGAGAAGTCAGATGTTCAACATCAAAAGGGGATGTGTTCTTATTTTTGCCTGAGAGCAGTTTCCAATAAAAGGGGATTAAAGCATGTTCCACAGAAGAGTGCCCTCACAGGGCTCTCTAGCTCTACAGACGCCATAAAAAAGGGCACGCAGAGGGAAGGGCCTTGCCTGCCTGCACCGGGGAAGAACATCATTCGTGCTCTTTCTGAGTTCTGCACCCATGTCATTCTGCTACCCGGCACCAAGGGACCACAGCTTACCTCCTTCAAGGTGCCTTCTCAGTTGGGATTGCCAGGGCTGTTGACAATTTTTCCTCTAGTTCTACACTTACAGCTAGACTGTCCTCTTTGTTGAAGGCTTCTCCGCATTCGCTCCTGGATCTGTCCTGCCCTCTGTTTGGTTTGCCATATGTGTTAAGTAAACCCCTGCCATTTACTTTGATGAGATTCAAGTTTTCCCCTCAGGGAGGAGAAGAAAGCCTCTTATTTGACAAGATGAATAGGAAAGAGCAGAGATTGGTTGCATTTAAACAGAGGTTACACAAACCCCAAGCAAAATGAAACTGAAAATACCCCTTTTGACTGATTCAAAGTCAAGTTCACTTACAGGTTTTGGGCAGCTGCAGATCCCAAGGCCCTTCTCCATGAGCTCATTTACCAGCTTGCACCTGGTAAATGTAAGTAGTTGTTTAGAGCTTATCATCTTTGTGTTAAGATGTAGGAGTCAAAGGACTTGAATTCAAGTTTAGAAACTTCCAGTCCCTGGCTGTGTGACTGAAAATAAACTGCTTAATCTTTCTGAACCTCAAGTTCTTCTACAAATCAGAGAAATCACTATTGGTTTTATTGCCCTTATAAGATTGTTATGAGGCACAAATAAAGAATGTGTGTGTGTGAGTGTTATGGATTATAGAGTGCTATTTAAATGTTGTTGTCGTTGTTATTATTTGTTAGAAGCTGCGAGGGATAAAATATGCACAACTTATGTTTTAGACTCTCAGGAACTCATATAATTTAAGAGGAATGTCAAAGAACATACCACTGAATATAAAATACAGTAGAATGAGCTCAAAGGATTCAGAGTCTAGGGGATGGTCATGAAACACAGGACCCTGAGATCCATCCTGAGTGGTGGGTAGCATTCCAGAGGGACAAGGAGAAAAGCATCTCTGCAGAAAGAGCAGCATGACCATAGGTGTCCAGACTGGCACTGGAGGAGCCACAGAAAGACCTTGGGGCAGGAGCAGAAGTGTTCGGATGGAGGGCCAAGGTCATCAGGAGAGATGGTCTAGAACCCTAGAACTGAAGAACCCTGGGAAATAGAACGTGTATGGACATGAGTATGAGCCACCCAGGTCCTGATATCCCATCAACAGAGCTAGAGTTTGATGGCAGGAAAGTTTGCAAGGGCAATGAATTTTATCCAAAAGAAGTATCACGTCCCTATTTTAAAACTTCTTCACAAACATATTTCCTTCCATAATGCTGATCCTTAGTTGTGTTTTTTTTTCCCCATTAAATTAGAATGAGTCTTCTCAAGTAATATCCCACTGCAGTTTTGGGCTTTCTTCATACCCCTCACCAGGTTCAAACTGAGGAAAGTTTATAATTTAAAGAAAAGTCCAAGGTGAAGTGTAAATATCCCAGAAGTCACAATCTATTATCTTCCGTGCAGCTTCTAAACAATGCAGGCCAGTCGGTTTCCCTGGCCTGTGTGTGTGCTTTGGAGCTGCGTACTATTGGCCAAATGAGGCTTTGCAGCTGTCTTGCAGCTGAGGGTGAACTGCACCGTGTTCCGCAATGAGCTGTATTCTTCTTGCATTCTGATCTCATTATCTTGAACATCCACACACAGAAATGCATTCCCCATGCTCGAGCTGCGACTCTGGGCCCATCTCCTGTACTGTGGGATAAGACTGGGTCCTGCTCCTTGCCTCCACTTCGTAGTGTCACTGTCGGGAAATGTGTTGTCCAAATGTTAACTTACCCAGGGTGATTAGTATAAACTCTAAAGGAAGGTGATATTTGTGTGCATTTTAGAGACACCTTGCTCATTGCTTCCAGAAGTGCTTCCTCCCTCTAACACTCATTGTTTACTGTCCCTCTGCTATTATCATCTGATTTCTATTTCTCTCATAAACAGCAATTTAATGTTTTAATGTGCACAAACCTGTTACAAACTCTAGGGCTACCTAGTTTCTCCTCAACCTGTTCAAAGATGACTCTTGTGTTCTTCTAATTACCGTATGCTGACCTTCACTAAACACATCTTTGAAAGTTCTCAGTTAAGTAGTGTGTCAAATCTTAAGCACAATTTTTATCACATAATGAGAACATTAGACAATGCGTAGCTCACATAGCCCTTCATATAGCAACTTCCCAGGCTTTGTTCACTTCATGTAAGTTTATGGGTCAGTTCTAATAAAATGCTGTAGGAATTATTAAGTTTAAAAATTGTTTAAATCACAATTTAAAATTTAGGAGCTTTAAATTTTAAATTGAGGAAATTTTTTTAGAAAAATTTCTTTTGTATGAATCTATAGTCCTTGCTTCCATGGGATATGTCATTTCCAGAGATATAGATACATGTAGTAAACTGAACAAAGAAAATTATAATGTCATATAGAAAACTATTACGTATTTGAAATAATATGGTAAAGATTTTATCTCAGCTGTTACATATGATGAAATTACTATAGAGTGCAGTTTTAGATTTAAACCCACACCCTCCCTGTCTTCACCGCCACTCCCCCCAAAATTAGTCAATTTAATAAG
>VMDR010023587.1:0-15508 GCA_007922815.1 Macrotus californicus | reverse complement strand
TTACAGGGACAGAAAGAAGACCACTGGGCCTGGAGTCCAGAGCATAAAGAATGAGAGAAAGTCTGGTGGGGAGGAAAGCATAGAGGAAAGCAGGGAACAGATCACAGAGAAGCTGGTAAACAGTTTGTGAACCCAGCATACCAGTCAGAAATTCTAGAATGCAAAACTTAATCCATTACATAGGTAATCTGCCATTCCTTCTCAATTTTATAAAAGCAGCAATGAAAGTTAGTTATTTATAATTTAATCATTTCTAGTTAAAATTAAGAAGAGTACCTTTGTTTTCCAAGGTGGCACCCTATATATTTCATTTTTATGCGCTCACCTGTCTGTCGTCTATACTTTGTTATGCAAGTGTTGCTGTTGAGACTACAGAAATAGGATTAAAATGGAGAATTAAATGTGTATATCAGGTACTGTGATCATAACCTTTGGCTTCATGAAGTTTACATTCCAGCAAGGAAAGCCAGCACTTAACAAGTAATGAAAGGACTTTGAGGGTGGTGAATAAGATACAGGTGCTGTGAGAGCATGTAATAATAGAATTAATGCAATCTAGAATATTAAGAATGACCTCTCAGTAAAAAGAAATAAAAGACATCTAAATGAGAAATGAAGAAGTGAAAATGTCACTATTTGAAGATTATATGTAGAAAACCCTAAAGACTCCACCAAAAAAAACCCTGTTATAACTAACTAACTGATTCAGTAAAGTTGTAGCATACAAAATCAGTAAGCCAAAATTTGTGGATTTCTATATGCTAAAACAGACTATCAAAAATAGAAATTAAGAAAAAATTCCATTTATAATTGCATCTAAAGAATAAAATACCTAAAAAAACCCTTAACTGAGAGTGTAAAAGGCCTGTACACTGAAAACTATGACATTGATGAAATAAATTAAAGAAGACAAATAAATGGAAAGATATTCTGTGCTCCAGGATTGGAAGAATCAATATTTTTAAAATATCCATACTGCCAAAAGCAATCTAAAGATTCAGTGCAATCCCTATCAAACTTCCAGTGGCATTTTCACAGAAATAGAACAAATAATCTTAAAATTTGTAAGAAATCACAACCGCAAAAGACTCCTATAGCCAAAACAATCTTGAGAAAGTAGGGCAATGCTACTTCCAGCCAAGGTGGAGGTGTAGGTAGACACACTGTGTCTCCTCGCACAACCAAAAGAAGGGCAACAACAAATTTAAAAACAAAAAATAACCAGAACTGTCAGAAGATTGAGCTGTATGGAAGTCTGACAACCAAGGAGTTAAAGAAGAAACACTCACCCAGACTCGTAGGAGGGGTGGAGATGGGCAGCCGGGTGGAGAAGACTCACAGCAAGGCGGCGGCTGGTACACCAGGTGAGGCAGCTGCTGGCAGAGTGGGTGGTCCCACATTTGCATGCAGATAAACCAGGAGGAACAACTGGGGAGCGAGACAGACCATGCAACCCAGGATTCCAGCATGGGAAAATTAAGCCTCAGAGCCTCTGACTGAAAAAACCTGTGAGAGTTGAGGCTGCAGGAGAAACTCCCATACTCACAGGAGAGTTCGTTGGAGAGACCCACAGTGTCCTAGAACCATACACATACCCACTCACCTGGAAATCAGGACCAGAAGGGTCCAATTTGCTTGTGGGTAGTGGAGGAAGTGACTGAAAACTGGCTGAGAGCTGAGCAAGTGGCACTATTTGCTCTCAGACCCCACCCCCACATACAGCATCACAACACAGCCACGTGGGCTACCATGCCCTGGAAAATACCTAAGGCTCTGCCCCTTACTACATAACAGGCACCTGAGACAAAAACATATGGCCCAAATGAAAGAACAGATCAAAGTTCCAGAAAAAATACAACTAAGTGATGAAGAGATATTCAGTATATCAGATGCATAGTTCAAAACACTGATAATCAGCATGTTCACAGAAATGATTGAGTATGGATGCAAAATAAAGGAAAAAGTGAAGGCTATGAAAGGTGAAATAAAGGAAAATGTATAGGTGAGGGAAGGAAACCAGGACTCAAATCAACAGTTTGGAGCAGAAGGAAAAAATTAACATTCAACCGTAACAAAGTGAAGAAGCAAAAATTCAAAAAAATGAGGAGAGGCTTAAGAATCTCCAGAACAACTTTAAATGTCCCAACATCTGAATCATAGGGGTGCCAGAAGAAGAAGAAGAGGAAGAGCAAGAAATTGAAAACTTATTTGAAAAAATAATGAAAGAAAACTTCCCTAATCTAACAAAGGAAATGGACTTCCAGGAAGTCCAGGAAGCTAAGAGAGTCCCAAAGAACTTGGACCCAAGGAAGCATATACCAAGGAATATCATAATTATATTTCCCAAGATTAAAGGTAAGGAGAGAATCTTAAAAGCAGCAAGAGAAAAGGAGACAGTAACCTACAAAAGAGTGCCCATCAGACTGTCAGCTGATTTCTCAAAAGAAATCTTGCAGGCAAGAAGGGATTGGAAAAAAGTATTTAAAGTCATGAAGGGCAAGGACCTACATCCATGATTACTCTATCCAGCAAAGCTATCATTTAGAACGGGAGGGCAGATAAAGTGCTTCCCAGGTAAGGTCAAGTTAAAGAAGTTCATCATCACCAAGCCCTTATTATCTGAAATGTTAAAGGGACTTATCTAAGAAAAAGAAGAAAAAATACGAACAGTAAAATGAAAACAAACTCACAACTATCAACAACCAAACCTAAAAGAACAAAAAAAAACCAAAACCACACTAAGCAAAGGACTAGAACAGGAACAGATTCACAGAAATAGAGATCACATGGAAGGTTATCAGTGGGGAGGGGGAGAACAGGGGAAAAGTTACAGAGAATAAAATAAGAAGCATAAATAGTAGCTACAAAATAGACTGGGGGAGCTTAAGAATAGTATGGGAAATGGAGAAGCCAAAGAACTTATATGTATGACCCATGGACATGAACAAAGAACAGGAATGATGGTGGGGGGGTGGTACAGGGTGGAAGGGAATAAAGGAGAGGAAAAATGGGACAACTGTAATAGCATAATCAATAAAATACATTTTAAAAAAAGAAGTGCAATGCTGTAGGCACTCAACTTCCTGATTTCAAACTGCACTACAAAGCTGTAGTAATCAAAAAGAATGATATTGGCATAAAAACAGGCACATAGATCAATGGAACAGAATAGAGAGCCCAGAAATAAGCCCTATATAATTAATTAATTTATGACAAAGAAGCCAAGAATATACAATGGAGAAAAGAAGTCTCTTCAATAATTGGAGTTGGGAAAACAGCAGACATATGCAAAGAAGGAAAGTAGAACACTGTCCTACACCATACACAAAAATGAACTCAAAATGAATTAAAGACTTAAACATAAGACCCGAAGTCATAAAAATCATAGGAAAAAAAGGCTTTCATGTTAGTTGTGGCAGTGACTTTTTTGGATTTAACACCACAGCAAAGGCAAAACAACAACAACAAAATAAATAGGTAGGACTACATCAAACTAAAAAGCTTCTGCACAGCAAAGGAAACAATCAACAAATGAAAACGCAATCTACTAAATAAAAGAAAAAATTAAAAATCATATATCTGATAAGGGGTTAACATTCACAATATGTGAAGAACTTATGTAACTCAATAGCAAAAACAAAAAAACCCAAAAAACTCAAACCCAAACAATCCAATTAAAGAATTGACAGAAAATCTGAATAGATATGTTTCTAAAGAAGACATGCAGATGGCAAACATGAAAAGGTGCAGTTCTCACTAATCATTAGGGAAATGTAGACCAAAACCAAAATTAGATATTAGTTCATAACTCTGAGTGGCTATTATCAAAACGAATCAAAATAACCAGTGTTGATGAGGTTGTGGAGAAAAGGGAAACTTGTGCACTGTTGGTGGGAATGTAAATTGGTGCATCAACTGTGGAAAACAGTATGGAATTTCCTCAAACAATTAAAAATAGAACTACCACATAATTTAAGGATTCTACTTTTGGGTATTTATCTGAAGTAAATGAAAACACGAAATCAAGAAGTTATCTTTATGTTCATTGCAGCATTATTTATTGTAGACAAGACATGAAAACAACCTAGCATGGATATGTGTCATATGTGTATGTCATATATGTCATATATAACATATATGACATACATATGCCATATATGTATGCACACACGCACACACACATAAAAGGTCATCCAGGAAAAGTCCAGCCATTGTTAACATGACGAGAAGGATTTGCACAATGTCCATGTAACCTGGCAGCCAAGTAGAGTGGACTGGAATGTACATGCATGAACAACGATGACTTCACTGTACTAGTCAGTGGGAGGTGGTAGACACTGTTGAGTAAGCATGTGTACTGTGTGGCTGTCACATTCAAAATGACCAAGAGAGTAGAACAACAAATCTGCATCAAATTTTGCATAAAGCTTCAATGTTTCTCCATGGAAATTATTCAGATGATTCAGGAGGCTGCAGCTATGGTCAACTGGTGATTGAGAGCTTCATCATGACAACACACCTACTCATGCATCACATCTGATGCAGAGGTTTTTGGCAAAACATCAAATCACCCAGATGACTCAAATCTCCTACAGCCCAGATTTGGTACCCTGTGACTGCTGGCTTTTCCCCAAACTAAAATCACCTTTGAAAGGGAAGAGATTTCACACTGTCGATGAGATTCAGGCATATATGATGGGTTAGCTGATGGTATTGGAAGAACAATATGAGGTCCCAAGGTACCTACTTTGAAGGGGACTGAGATGTCATTGTCCTATATACAATGTTTCTTACATCTTGCATCTTCTTCAATAAATGTCTCTATTTTTCATATTACATGGCTGGATACCTTCTGGACAGATCTTGTAAATACATAATGGAATATTATTCAGCCATATGAAAACAGAAAACCATACCATTTGCAACCCATGGATGAACCTCGTTGAGGGCATTATGTTAAGTGAAATAAGGCAGACAGAGAAAGACAAATATCACTTACATGTGGAATCTAAAAAAAGCCAAACTCATAGAAACAGAGTTATATGGTGGTTTTCAGAGGCTGGAGGTTGGAGGAAATGGGGACATATTGGTCACAGGGTACACATTTCCAGTTATAAGATGAGTAAGTTCTGGGGATCTAATGTACAGCATGGTGATTATAGCTAACAATTTTGTATTAGCATATACGTTCTTGAAAGTTGCTAAGAAAGTAGATCTTAAATGTTAACAGCACAAAAAGGAAGTAGTAATTATGGGAAGTAATGGAAGCACTAATTAGCCTTACTGTGGTAATAATTTTGCAATAAATAAGTGTATCAAATTGTCATGTTGTACACCTTAGACTTGCCCAATGTCAACTATATCTCAATAACACTGGGAAACAGAGAGGAAGGAAATAACTTTGAATTTGTTGAAAGGACAAGAGAAAACCATGATAGAATTTGAATTCTTTTATTTTTATATATATTTAAATTGAAATGGAGGATACAGATAATGAAGTGCACAAATTGTAAGCCCAATGGCTTATCACAAAGTAAAACCCTTTGGAAAACAGCCAAATAAAACATTGGAAAAACCACACCAGAGTGTTTTTTTTTTCTGACAAGTTTGTGAATGAGGTCTGATTCTATGGTGTGCCATATTTCAAATAGTGAAATATTCTAAAAATTTGCATTTTCCAAAGATCACTTTCACTGCACAATGAAGAATGGCTTATGAAGGGATAAGACTAAGATGATGTTTGTATAGTATTTGAATATGCATCCTACAAACACTTAACTTCTAAAAATTCACTTATATTTGCTAGACAGAGAATCTGCTCAATTAGAAGATAGGATGTCCCAGTATGAGGAGAAACTAGAAGACTACATTTCCTATAGCTGGTCTTTTCATGCAGCCAGTACCTCACTGACTCACTGACTGAATGTGCCTGGGGGTTGACATACATTTTGACCTGAATTTTGAGAGATTAGATAATGACTAATTTTAGACATAGTGAGTTTGAGAAGCCAACCAGGTACCCAGTAGAAAATTAGACATTCTACCAGCCCAGAGGAGAGATCTCAGACACGGTTGGTAACCGAAGCCATGGGATTAGTGAGATTTCAGGAAGAGGTTGTATGGATTGGGAAGGGTAGACTGACCTGAAACAGAACTCCAGATAGAAGTTCAGCTCTCATGGCAGAGGCCACACGATGGTGCAGTGAATTTAACTTGGTACCTGAGAAAAAAAGGTGCAGCATTGCTCCAAAACAGATATTTCACATAAATCTTTGGATTTCTATTTTGTCTTGTAAAATCTACATCCTATTTGCATACCTTCATGGTGACACTCACTGGGAGCTGGGTAAATCTGTCCTTTCAGCCATCATCACAGTCACCTTAGTATCCATGGGGCTATTTCCCTCATTTCATTAACCGTCAAGTTTGATCCCTTTTATCCTTCACCAAGCCCAACCCCTCTTTCCTCCGTTGTCTGTGTCTATGAGTTATGTTTGTTTGCTTTTCTTTTTTGATTATTTATTAAACCACGTATGAGAGAAATCATATGGTTCTTGACTTTTTCTGCCTGACTTATTTCTCTTAGCATGGTATTCTCAAGATCAATCTATGTTGTTGGCCAATGTCAGTATTTTATCTTTTCTTATGGTTGAGTAGTATTCCATTGTATATATATATACCACATCTTCTTTATCCAATCATCTATCAAAAGACACTTTGGTTGTTTCCATGTCTTGGCCACTGTGAATAATGCTACAATGAACTTGGGGTGTATATATCTTTGCAAATAAATGTTTTCAATTTGGGGAGTAGATACCCAGAAGAGTGATTGCTGAATCATATGCTAGGTCTAGTCTTAATTTGGGGGGAACCTCTATACTGTTTTCCATAGGGGCTGTACCAGTTTACATTCCTACCAGAAGTGAATGAGGGTTCCTTTTCCTTCACAACCTCTCCAACACTTGTTATTACTTGTCTTATTGATCATAGCCATTCAAACATGTGTGAGGTGGTATCCCATGGTAGTTTTGATTTGCATTTTCCTAAGAGCTAGTGAGGTTGAGCATTTTTTCATGTATCTGTTGGCCATTCATATGTCTTCTTGTTAGTAGTGTCTATTCAGGTCCTCTGCCCATTTTTCAAATGGATTGTTTATTTGTTTGGTGTTGAGTTGTATGAGTTATTTATATATTTTGTATATTAACCTCTTGTTGGAGTTGTGTTTGCAAATATCATCTCTTATTTGGTTGGTTGTGGAGAATATGTATTTCTTTAATCAACCTAATAAAATTCCACTTTCGTGTGCAGAAGTGATAAAAGCATGTTCTTATTAAACATGAATCTTGGATTTGATGGTGTCATATCAAAAGCAAGAGTCATAATAACAGTCACGGACATCACTTAGCCCTATTATAAGCACAATTATATAGGAAAATCAGATGTTAAAATTTAATGTTAGATTATGGTGACATTTAATGCTTTTTTTATGTCTTTCACAAGATCACTACTGGCTTGTTTCTCAATCACTACACTTGGAAGAGAAGTATTACTTCATGTAGTTGGCAATTCACATGAACTTTGACTAAAAATCAAGTTGTTCTTGTCACACTGAAATGGCTCCCAAAGAATACTGTGGAATCACTTTCCTGATCAGTAATTATAAAACTCTTTAGTTTTGGGTTAGGTTGGAAGGTTGAGAAGAAGAGAGGGTTATTAGAAAATGCCAAGAGGTTATTTTCTAAATCTATGTGCTCGTCTACAGATGGCAAATAAGTTCTGTCATTTGCTTTAAGAGGTCTTCCTAGCAGTGCAAAGAGGATAAGTATGTGCGGGAGGCAATTATATGCTTCAGCATATCATTATCTTAGTGATTAAGAGCATGGATTTGATTCTTGAGGTTGCTTTTTATAGATGTGTGACCCCAGGCATTTTTTAAAAATGATGTCAGTATTCTGCAAAATTTGTGTATAGCTGCCTAGTAAAACCACAAATGAATGAATAAATCAATAATGAATAAATAATGAAGATAATGCTGCTTTTTTTACTATCCACAGGGCATTTTAACATTATTCTAGTAAAAATTTTTCTTTCGTATTTTTAGAAAATATACTGAGAAACTTCAGCTTTGCTTGCGAAATCAAGTTTAATTCGTGAATGAAAGCAAATTTTAAGAATATTTATCTTTAAGATTGTGTACTAAAATGGCATTCCCATTCACCCTGGAAATCTGGCCAGCTGGCTGAGAACACATTTCCCAGATTTCTGGAGACCAGGTATAGATATGCAACTAAATTTCCACCGAAGGAATGTGAACACAATTGATTTATGCCCCTAACTTCAGTTTTCCTGAAAAATCCCATAATTCATGAAATCGTATTGTTTATTAAAGTTTTTAAAGTAAAAAAAGTTAAAATTATTTTCAATGTAAACATAATAACAAGGATGTTAAGATGTTCAGAAATTTTGATAAATTAATTCTGTCTTCTTGTTTCATTTTATGTCAGCCTCTTACACTGGGAAAATAACAAAAAAAAATCTTTTATGAAGTATCCTTTACAAACATTCTGAATGTTTTGGTAATAATTTTTTTCTAATGTTTCTAATGTTCTGGCCTAGATCCTAAAATAAAGCAACCCATGCCAACCAGGGCATTAGCCTGTAAGGTCTGCATGCTATTGTTTATGTAAGTGAGATTGCCAAAGCTTTTTCGAAAGCCATAAAGACAACATTTCAAACAGCTTACAATGACGCACGTGATAGTGAGAAGGTAGCACAATTCTGAAATAGGTATGAAGAAGGAATAACAAATGCAGAGAAAAAGGGTATCCAAGAATATGGTTAAAACTGGATACCATAAAGAAGTAAAGCTCATTTAAAGTATTCATCAGCCTCAAAATCTTCACCAAGCTTTCTATTAGTCCACATGAAACAGGACATCATTCTTTTTATTCCAACTCTCCATGTTCACAGAATAAAAAGCAAAATCAATTTCTCAGGAGATCTTATTTTTAGTATTCAAAAGGGTTTTTGGGTGTCCATATACATTTGATTATTAAAATTCAAATAACCCTACTTATTGTTTGGGTTGAGGCAATGGAGGAAAGTGTTTAGAAACCATCTCATTTTTAAACGGCAGGTAAATATACTATTGAGCCTATCATGTGTTCAACATTAACCTACATAAAAATGCCTTCCTATGTATCTATATGGCTATTACATAAAATAATATTTATGTATAAAATGAGACTTTTAGTCTAAAAATATATTCTGCTAATATACAATTGAGCTAACATTCATTAAAAGCCTGCTTGTATCAAGCACAATACTAGTACTCTTTTCCCTCCTATTTCTCCTACACTATTATTAGGAAGAAGAACTAAATATAATAAATGTTTAAATCTTAAGGAAGTCAATGATGTCTCCTTGCAAAGCCCTTGACTAATACATGCGTGTGTTTTATTTTTGTCTACTGTTCAAAATACCCTGTGCATTGTTCTTAGAATTACATAGCTGCCTAGAAATATCCATCTACGTGTTCTGCATGAATTGAAAGCACCAGCTGTCTGGTGTCAGGTGGGAGTCACAATTTCCCCGAGACCATCTAGTTCCTCATTGCTAAGAGGACTTGCCTGGCAACCATGAGTGTGTTGTAATGTGGGTACCCAAATACCATGTAAGTAGAACAAACAAGAGATAAGCTGGGAAGTGAGTTGTCATCACCTTCTAATTGACTTTTCCCCCTTGAGAGAAAAATTTTCTGTATTACTTAACCTTTCTACATCTCAGGTTTTCTCTATTTCTGAGAAAGCTGTTTTCACCCCAAACTAGATTCATCTCAGAATAATTTCACTACCTATATATCTGTTCTTCTCTGATCCCTAGTAATATAATTTCTTGGTTGTTTCAAAATAAACTAAATTAAATCTGTCTTCTAAGGATGTAAAAACTGATTTTTCCTCCATATTTTATATAGTGAATGAATAACTGTATTTTAACAGTCTTTTATGACAGGCATTTCCATAGTTTACTATCTTTTGCTATTATAAACAGTAATGCTTGGCCAAACTAAAATGTACATGATGTTGTTCTTGTGCTAGTATGAAGGATTAATTCCCTAAAATGAAACTTCTGAATCAAAGGCATATGCCCTCATGATTCAGATAGATATTGCTCAGTTGCCCTCCACGGGGTTGTATCAATTGATGCTCCTCCCAGCAACATGTGAGTTTCACCTCTTCACAGTTATGCTAATAGAATGCGTCATCAAATATTTGGACTTTTCCTACTAGGTGAAAAATAGTATATCAATATATTTATAAGTTGTACTTCTTATGAATGAAGTTGAGAATTTTTCCACATATTTCACAATAATTTGCTTTCTTCTTTGTGAATTGTCTATTCATATCCCTTGATTATTTTCCTATAACATTTAAAAAATCATTTTCTAAGAAATTCATGTGGAGTCACCCTTTGCCTGTGATATGAATTGCTGTCCCCTCACCCCGCAGTTGGTTGTTGTCTCTTGACTTTGCTTATGTTGTTTTTCTTCAGGCAGGTAGTTCTTTTTTGTGTGATTGAGCTGAACAAGTCTCCCTTTTTTTTCAATGACTCTAGGTTTGGAGACTTACTTAGAAGTTCTGCCCAAGTTCAAGGTAATACAGGAATGTACTATATCTTCTTTTACAACTTACATATATTCTTTCTTTTTTGCATTTAAATCTTTGATTCATTCAGAGATTGTCCTGGTTTATGGTGTGAAGCACATGACATCTTTTTGGGTCAAGTTCTTGGGTTTTTCATAATTCTTTTCACTTATCTAAATCTTATTTTCCAAATTCTCTCTGAAAGTCTCTCAGTCCACAAAGATTTACTTTTCAGCACTGTCATGAGACTTGGGATTTTTCATCATTATGATAGTAATGTAGGGGTGTAGGGCTTTACGCTTTATAAAGTTATTTCCTACATGTCACTTCATTTATATCCTTATTTACTACATTTTCGATAAAGAATCTGACATTTGATCAGATATGGAGAAGAGCTGTGACTCTGCAAGTGTAACATCTGGACAGACGTGTAATTCTCTCTGACTACAGCATATGAATGTCATGTGACTATACTTCTATATGTTTCATTTCCCTGCAGACATAGACTATGTCCTCTGTCTTTCCCTGCAGACATAGACTATGTCCTCTGTCTTTCTGCCATAGCAACAAGAAAAGTTATTTATACCAGATATTTGCTTATTGGCTACTTTAATATATTATGGCTTCTCTGGTTAATTCTCGACTTGATTTTGTTCAGACAGAACAATTTGCTGCAAAACTGCCTGAGGGATTCCTGCTTCCCTTTAGTCCCTCAGTTTCCTAAAACAATGACTAGTGTTTCTATGTTGGAGGTGCAGTCATAACAGAATCAAGTTGAGCCAGGTGGAATAAAAAAATGCAGTGGTTTTCTCTCAAAATACCTGCAGTTAAAACAAACAACCAAAAAACTCCTGTGACCCATCCTCTTTACCACTTTAAGTTTATGGGCTTTGGTTCCAGAAAAACCAAGTCATTAGTGAGAGCATATTGCACCTCCCAGCCTATGGAAACAGGCTTAGGGATGTGCATTTGACTCAGTGTGAACCAGTAAGATGCAGTGAGACATTTCGGGAGTTCCCAGGAGAGCACTGGGTAGTTTTCTAGTAGACCTGAACAGAGGGCATGAGACTGACGTTGCTGTAGACAATATGCCGCTGCACGGACACTGAGAATCAGATCAATACACGGAGGGAAGAACGTCAGGGTGTTGGAGAAAAGCTTGATAGTTCTGGTGACGTGGCTTTTGTTCCAGAATGTACTCTTGCTTAATGTCAGTTCCACCCGCCAGACCTTTCAGTTAGGTGCACCAATGAATTCTCCTTGTTTTTGTTTGTTTTGTTTTGATCATTTTGAAGAAATACTAAAAAAACGAACAAACTTGCTTGGTTGCATCTAAGTGAATCAGATCAATTTCTCTTCTATAAAATAGCTTGGGCCGAGGTCACTTTCCATGCTAAATTTATGAGATAAAATTTCCTCTATGACCAAGTGATCTATGTCAGTCCCAAACAGGGTATGATTTTTGTACTTTGGACACTGACCTATAGAATATCTGAATCTATGTACTGACTAGTCAGGTGTCACTGGCCGTCTACTCTATTCCCAGGGGATGTGAGCAGTTCCTTTTCTTTGGTGTTACCCCAGAGAATAAGAAAATAACTAAAGCGTTCCCACTGAATTATGTGAGGACACAAGGATTTTATAGTACCTTGTTTTGTGATTTATCATTCACGTCTATGTAATCAGATAAAAAGTTATTTGCTAACAGATACTTTGCTGATGATTGATTGCTCCCAATAAAGTCTGACAGAGGATGTCACAAACAATTAGGTTTGGATGGCTGTGACAGGTACAGTGATTGGAGTTTATTTCCTCCTAATGTAAAAGCAGTTTGGGCGCAGGCGGTACTTAGCTGGTATAGCTGCTTCATGACAACCAAGGATCCAGAGTTCTTGTAGCTCCTGGCTCCACCATCCCAAGGGTTTTGCCTTTCTGCTCATGGTACAGGGCATCTGGTAAATTTGAGATTATGGCATTAAAATGTCTCTGCTTCTGTATGATGGTGAGAATATGTTCCCCCCCTCTCCATGTCCTTATTTGGCCAAAAAAAACCTGGCAAACTTATGTTGAGGCCTCTTCTTGCTCCCTCCCCATAAGTACTCATTTACCATCCCTGATAAAATTAAACAAAATGTTAAACTGGTCTATGAAATTCAAACTTGGAAACCACTCATTGTAAATCAGCATTCACACAGAAACTGGAACAGTGAATTAGAGACATAAATGAAAATAACCTTTTTCCTTACATTTAAGAATGATCTTCTTACCAAGATTGAGTAATTTTGGAAACATGACCTGAGAAAGGTACTTTATGGGCATCTGACTCAGTCTTTCTTCATAATATGCTGGAACATTTAATGAAGGAATGATTTGAATATTACTTTATGACCTCTGACACAAAAATGTAACAATAACTGATGTTGACTGCAATGTAGCAAGTAGAGTGTGTAAGAGCACAGATTAAGAAACTACATGCCTGTGTTCAGTCCCCACTCTGCCACTTAGTGGCTGTGTGACTCTGTGCCTGTTGAAGTACCACAGTTACCACTATCACAGGTGAGAAGGCTGGAGCGAGTGAGTGGATAACTTGCCCCAAACCAGTCGATCAATGATCGAACCAGCACTGAAATTCAGGTTTAAATAACAAATTTCATGTTTTTAAAACTATTTAAACTGACCCCTAGAGAATAGATATAAATTGGAAGCTTTGTTAAAAGAAGGATGCCCTAAGTTCCCCCCTTGAACCTCACGTTGTGCTGTCTCTCAGTAGCCTGGATCTGGATACTATATCCTCCAATTGTTTTATTAGCAAGTAGAACTAACTCTAACAAAGTTAATTCCAATTTTAGAAAGCTGTTTTAGAGGGTCTTCCTTTCAGAGAAATAAAATAGGCTTCCTTGTAAATGTCATCCATTGGCTATAGATCCTTCTTCAGTTGTTAACTTCCAGATGGTAACCACAGGATCTTTAGGGCGGTGAAAACACCGTTACAATCATGTATACATGTCCTTATGTTTGTCTAAACTCATAGAACGTACACCGCCAGGAGTGAACTATGGACTTGGTGTGATTGTGACGTGTCAACATAGGTTCACCGACTTTAACAAATGTACCCCTCTGGTGGGTGATGTTGATAATGGCGGAAGCTATGTAAGTGTGAGGGCTGGTGGTATATGGGAAATCTCTGTACTTTCAATTTTGCTTTCAATTTTGCTGTGAAAAATCAAGTCCCTTAAAAAAATGATAATCGTATTGTCAAGACAACAACAATAAAATCCTAGCACACGTTATGACAAAATTTTTGTGCTGTTTAGTGGGAGAAATATAGAATACAGATGACAGACTTTATGGAAATTTATGATGTAAGGGAAAGTTATTTGCAAAACTGACTGAAATCTTTCAGAAACCATTAAAGGAAGGATTTCAGAAACAGAAGCACACTGATAGTTAATTTTATTTGTTCAAGGATTCATATTGCAAGCATTAAACTACACATGGGCTTTGATTCTGTGAGCCCAAATTCACATACTTAGGAAGATAGAAGCAAACTCTGATCCATGTGCATGGATGGAAACTAAAGGCTCGTGGTCAATCACATTGCAGTTTTTCAATTTCTACAGTCTAGAGGCCTGCAGTCACAGGTCTTTGAGGTCCTTCTGGATGTTCCACAGGGTATCTGCGCTTTTCTTGAGTTGGGCAACCTCATCATCCTTCAGTTTCTGGTTGATGACACTGGTTAATCCCCGAGCATTCAGGATACACGGAAGGCTCAGGAAGACTTCGTTCTCAATGCCATACATCCCCTGCCACACAAGGAAAGCATTTAGATGAAAAAACAGAACCAGAGGTAAGAATGGTCACAGGTCCCATGTTTGAACGGAAAGAACTGTAGGAAATTTGTAAGCACAAACTCATTCTTTAATTTTCATCACTTACGTGCCCATATTTCCATACTACTTGTGTTCTGAATTAGGTTTTACACATAAAATAGACAAATACACACTATGGTAAAATGAGAAATTTTGTAAGAAAGTAATAAGTACTTTATTTAACTTATTGACAACTCCCTCTCTTAGATACTTTAACAGAAATTGATATGTAAATCTTCAAATTAAATTGCATTTAAATATGCTTCTTAATGGGCTACTTTTCATGAAATCTTAAGTTTCTTAAAATTCTTTAGTTAAGAGAATTTCAGGTGATAGCCAACCCACAAGGTCCAGAATAGTGGTTGGGACCCACTCAAAGACAAGATTCTTACAGCACCCAAGAGTTGCTAAAAAAAGAAAAGGTACAATTTCCAAAACACTTTATCAGTTTGTACAAAGTAATTTATTTAGAGAGTCAACTTCATTAAATAATTAAATTATTTAATTATATTAAACAAGTTACTTAACTGTGAATTTAAACTTGTAATTTCCAAAATTTTTGTATATACACCAAAGTAGAGAGTATAAACAAATTCCTATATATACACTCCAAGACTCTAATTTTGCCATATTTGCTTTTTAAAAAATCTGACACATTTTATTTCCAAATGCTTTATACTTATCTTTTTTGTATGCTTCTTTTAATCTACTGCGCTCATCCTAATTTTTCACCCTGGACATTGACTTTTGGGAAATGAATTTTCTTACAAAATGTTTTAATACAATTTTAGTTTTATTTTTGTGGAACAATGGGAATCACTGCTTTTTCATTTAAGGCTACTGCATGCATCAAACACTTCTGCATTTATTGTAATTTTTTAAAAAATCACCATTTATAGTTGGGTGAACAGATTTTTGTCCTGCATCTGTCCAATTTATTTGCTTTTTAAACATTAGCCTATGATAGTAATTTATGTAGAATAAAAGCATTAAAAG
>VMDR010023586.1:0-15506 GCA_007922815.1 Macrotus californicus | reverse complement strand
AATAAATCTAGGAACCTTCTGACACCATACATAGTTATTACACTATTACTGACTGTATTCCCTAGGCTGTATTTTACATCCTGTGATTATTCTGTAACTACCAATTTGTACTTCTTAATCCCTTCACCATTTTCACCCCTTCCCCCAACCCCACTCTCATTTTTCACCCAGTCCCCCAACCCCCCTGCATCTGGCAACCACCAGTTCTCGCTGTGTGTCTATGAGGCTGTTTCAGTTTTGTTTGTTCATTTAATTCGTTCTTTAGAGTCTACATATAAGTAAAATCATATGGTATTTATCTTTCTCTCACTGACTTATTTCACTGAAAACAATACCCTCTAGGTCTATCCACACTGTCCATGGTAAGATTTCACTCTTTTTCATAGCTAAGTAATAATCTATTATATATATGTACCACCACTTTTTCTAAGCCACTCATCTATTGATAGGGGCTTGTGATGTTTTTGTAGTTTGACTACTTCTGTAATGAGTTTCTGATTGACGTCAATATTTAATGGCAGCTCAGTGTGAGAGCAACATTCTGTTTGACACATCAAACATTTTTTTCTTCTTGAATACCCTATTGACAGCATGAAACGGTGTTCAGGGAACAAGTGTGTAGTGTTTAGGTCAGGGAGATTTATCACAGCTAGAAGCATTGTAGCAGTTTCATTTTTTGTATTTATAAGCTTCATTGCAGCTTTACAGCTCTTCATGTTTGTCGTAGCAAGTATCACAATGTGCTCATTTTCCTCACTCAGGATCGTCAAAAAGCATTCTGGTATTAACAAAGATAATATTTATTTACATCCCCATGTACTTTGTATGTTCACACACTATAGCACATATTCAAGTGGATGTACATAACACAAAAACCCACATATAGTTTTTATTGTCACTGTTCAGATATCATTATTATTTCCATTTTTCATTTTAGGAAACTGTGACTCAGACAACTTCAACAATTTGTCTAAGCTCATATGTTAATTCATTCAGCAAATATTTATTTAGAGCTTATTCCATGCCAAGGTCTGTTAGAGGAAATGAAAACAAAGCAAGGTTCATGCATAATTATTACCTTCAAAATGTTTTGAATTAATGTAAAGGCTAAACTTGAACAAGACCCAAGATTTCAAGCTCTTGGCCCACACTCTTTCCACTCCACAATCCCTCTGTGAACCTAAATGAGCAAAGGCAGAGGTGTTGGAAAATCCCTCAAGAATGTGTTCGAAGTAAAGAACACTATAATGATCACATGTGCTATATCTTAACAGTGTGGCTCATCTGCCTTCCTGGTGTTACACTCTCAACACCAGGGTGAACACAATTCATTCTGCCTTCTTAAGGGACAATGACAAAGATCAATGGGGAAAGCAAGGTATACCTTTTAAAATACAGAGTATGAGAATACATTCTAAAGTGTGTTGAGTTGCATCTTTACACTTTCTGACAAAAAAAATAAAAAGGGAAAATTATTTTTAATGGGTGCAACTACATTGATTTTTTAAAAATTGTCGCTGTCTCAGAAGATGTAAAAGATTTTTTTCTTAAAACAACTCTTTTCATTGTGCGATGATAACATTTGTATTCCACTAGCCTTCTACAGGGAAACAAAAGCAGAGAACAGTATTATGTTTCTTATTGTGTAAAAACAATGAAGTTGTTCTATAATGAAGTGAAGAAGGAAGAAAATGGACACAATATCATTATACTATAAGCCATTAAGAGTGAGTGGGAAGTCAGTTAATGTTGTTTGCTTGCTCAAAGTTCTTCCAAAGCAAATGCATAAGTAGTTGGTGTTTGTACTATGAAGACATTTTTTAAAAGGTTAAAGAAACAAGTATTGCTGTCCTAAGGTGACACTGCTTAAAAATGTAAGAAAAGAAAAATGAATTGAAAAAAAAAGAATGGACCTAAGCAAGGTGTCACTGTCTACCAAAATTTCTCTATTAACTTTCTGAAGTAGATGAATAAAGCCCTTCCCATATGTCTTTCCTTTAGAATTCTCCACATTTTCTAGTAAGTATATGTGTCTTCTGATTTTATTATTTAGATACCTTTGCTAGTGCCCAAAAGGATGTGTGTTTTCAGTCTGAATTGTATCTACCCTCACATCCCAAGTCTGCATAATGAAGGGCAATATAGAGGTGCATTATTTTTACAAAATCTGTGAGATCTTCCTAACCATGGAATCTCACCTATTGACTGGTTAGTTAAAATTATTTTGTATTCTTTTCAGAAAAATTGGGAGGATAGTGTTTTAAGCAGTCAGGAAAATTTGGAATAGGATTTGACTTTACTGCTTTCTAAAAGTACAATAACAATATAGAATGCAAATCTGTGCCTGATAGTTATTATGGTTTCTTGTTTTTGAAACTCTAAGGTTTTCTCCATAAATTGTCTGATACCTAGTAAGTACTTGAATGATGAAATTTATTATTGTTATCAATATTAATAATCATCAAGTAATGGATGTGAAATACCACTCACAAGGTGATTCATATTCTACTTAGATTTATTATCACTAACTTTAAAATATGTAATAACATAAATTTTATCAATAATTCACACATAATACTCAGTTCTTAGCTCAGAACAGCAGAAACTTTCAATTAGAACACATATTCAACTCTCCTACATCAACATGATTTTTCAGATTTTCTAAATTCCCACATTTGTCATATTTGACTATATATAGCAAGTGTAAGAAGTAACATCGATAAAATTACATATAATTATATATGATTTTCCTGTTTTATACCACTAGCACCTCTACTGAATAATGACTGAATGAATATTCAATTGAGTTGTTTTGAATTTATTTTTAATTCTACTTGACATATGATATTATATTAGTTTCAGGTGTACAATATAGTGATTAGACATTTATATATGTTACAAAGTGATGACCCTAATAAGTCTAGTAACCATCTGGCACAGTACCTACTTATTAAAATATTTTTGAAACACGAATGGACCTAGAGCTTATTATGCCAAATTAAATAAGTCAGAGAAAGACAAACACTACATGATCTCACATGTATGTTAATGCTGCAAAACAAAGTAAACAACAGAATAGGAACAAACTCACAGATACAGAGAACAAAGTGATGGTTGTCAGACAGAAGGGAAGTGAGGGGATGGGCAAAAAAGGTAAAAGGGATTAAAAAGTTCAAATTGCCAGTAATAAAAATAGTCATGGAGATGTAAAGTACAGCACAGGGAATATGTTTGTTTATTTTTTAACTTAGTAACAGTTATTTTTATTAAGAGTAGCATCTTTTAATTATGGGTTGTCTATCTTTAAAGCCTTCTCAGTTTCTCAGCTTTACAGGGGTGAGGATTAACTCTAAAGTTGTCCTATATTTAACACAGGCATGCCTAGAAATCCTTGGTTCTACAAGGCATCTATTGAAATCAAGATTCACTTTTTAAATCCATGCAGAGAGGAAGCTCTATCAATTCAGCTTCTAACAAGTGGGAAGCATAATAATTAGTGAGGAAAAAACAAAATATTGCAAGTTCAGAGAGAGAGCAAGAGAGCAGAAGCTAGAGAGTGGGAGCACAAGAGCCGGAGAGCGAGAGAGAGGAGAGCTCACATAGAGAGCTCAGCTGGATGGCTCAATCTCCTCTAAGACCAAGCAACAAATAAAACAAAGAACTCTGGCTTCGGCAATTCTGATAAAACTCTTCATGACTGTATTATATGTGGAATGTGCTACATCCTATCTTTCCCATGTGACAGTGTATGGTCTCTCAAACAAAGTATTCTTTCTCTTACTATATTAGTTTTTAGTCATTTTATTTAAAGTATTTCCCTGAAAAGATAATACTACACAAAACTGTCATAAAATGTTCACATGATTTTGTGTAGCCCATCTCCCTATGTGAAATGTTTCTTTCTTATTTTGAGTATATCTATTTTCAAAGTAAGTTTGATTACAATGCTTTGGAAATGATTCCTTGGACAATACTCTTGTGAATATCATATTGAAATAGAATTGACAGGAAATCACACAAGCTAAACCATCAATATTAAATAAAGTAATAATGAAGGTATTATTTGTTGATATATAGTTTATCTGTGGGAATATTTGCTGCATAAAAAGAAGGATATTTTACTTAGTGTTGTTATTTTTCTTATACACTAAATATATAAGAAAAGGAAATAACATAGTACCTATGAAAAGGCAAGGTAATCATTTGATCACAGTAAAATCTCAAGGATTTATGCCTGAATAGGAATGACATACACAAACTCACTGACAATGCACTATAGACAATTGATCTATTAAAGCTTGAAATTGAATAGGATGGAAACATGACAGTAAATGCAATATGAGCAGAATATCAGAGTTCCAGTTAAATATTTGGAGAGTGACCAGACATGTTTTAGCCACTGACATTTAAGGTTTTTTCCACATTTTTTTATTGTTGTTCAAGTACAGTTGTCTCAATTTTCCCCCCACCACTCTTCCCAGCCCCAGCCTTTCTCACCTCCCACCTTGCTCCCACCCCCTTTCTGTTTGCCCGTGTGTCCTTTACAGATGTTCCTGAAAACCCTTCCCCCTTTCCCCCTCCCATTGTCCCCTCCCACCTCCCCTCTGGTTACTGTCAGTTTCTTTTTAATTTCAATGTCTCTGGTTATATTTTGCAATTAAACAATGGGCAAAGGACTTGACATTTAAGTTTTTAAGGATTTTGATAAAATGAAAATTATCAGGTGCTAAGAAGCTTCACTTTGTAAAGTACCCATAAACAGGCCTAGCCATCTTCACTCAAGGATTGCCGAATGTAAATCTGTTCCTGAAGCTGCTAACCCACAACCACTTTCCAACAGACCAAGAAAGGAATGTCTTTAGACTTTCCCATTACAAAGTAGTGTTTGGGGGAAAGGTTGTCAAGGAAAGAGGGAGAAAAGGAATCTAGCATTTCATTTCCTTCCCTGGTTGACACCTACTTAATTTGTGCACTTGCTGATCTGTCCCCTTTTTATATCAGAGCAGAGAGTGACGGCAGCGTTAGGAGCAGAGCAAGATGCATATGGGTTTGCTGCAGATCAGGACCTGAGAAAGCAGTTGTGCTTCAGCGGCCCTGCCTGTGCTCCAGACAGGGAAATGTTTGCAGGGCAAGGAATTCTTGGCAGCGCTTGCCATAGGGGGAAGAGCTAAGGAAGAGTAAATGAGGCCGGTGTCAAAGCAGGATCTCTTGGATGGGGGTATTCTGTGGTGAAGGGTCAGGCAGAGGTCTCGTAAATTACAGACTCCAGGCACCCAGAGGAAATTTTTAAAAAATAAATTAAAACTGTCAATATCATTCACATAAGCAGTTACAATTTAGAGAGAAAGAAATAAAAGAGTAACTAGTTTGAGTGACAAATTTCCCATTTTCTCCCAGCAAGAAGGAAGAGCAAGGCCTTGAGGGAAGGAGTCTCATTCTTCAATAATGTTAATAAATTAATGTTCTACATGAAGGTTATGAACCACTCACAAGAATGGGGTAGTCTCAAAATTCTGTAAATGTCTCACTGTAAATAGTAGCCAGTTGTAGATATGTCTGTTTGCTTGATTCCTGCCATGTTGCCAGAATCCTTTCCTGAAACTCACAAAAACGTATAGCCTGGGCCCTGGCTGATTGGAGCGTGGTTCTGGAAACCAAAAGGTCACAGGTTCAATTCCCAGTCAGGGCACATGCGTAGGTTGTGTGTTCGGTCCCGGTCAGGGCACAAACGAGACGGCAACCAATCAGTGTTTCCCTCTCATATCAATGTTTCTCTCCCTCCTCTCCCTTTTTTCTCTTAAATCAATAAGCATGTCCTTGGGTGGAGATTAAAAAAATATATACCTTAGGAAATTTTATGTAAATTTCCCATGTTCATGAATTAAAATTTGATTTTATCCTGTTAAAAACAAACAAAACTCACAGCCTTAATCTATTTTAAGGAGAAAGCAGCACTCTGGGGACCCATGATACTAACAACAGAGGTCCTAGGGAGTTTCAATGGACTTGCTCCATGACTTAATTCATATAAAAACTCATCATGGAAATAGTGTATTTGTTCATAGGACACAGACATGTGCAATATTTATATTGCAATCCTCAGACACAGGAATATTTCAAATCTCAGAAAATACAACAGAGAATAGCAATGCCTAAGCCGAGGCATTTAATGTAGGTGATTAGAAAGAAGTGGATAACAAATTGATTTAGCCATTAATTATTTGAAATTATATGAAAAATTGCCCTGGCTGATATTGCTGAGTGGATTGAGTGCTGGCCTGTGAACCAAAGTATCATTGGTTTGATTCCCAGTCAGGGCACATGCCTGGGTTGCGGGCCAGGTCCCCAGTAGGGGGTGTGTGAGAGGCAACTACACCTTGATGTTTCTCTCCCTCTCTCCCTTCCTTCCCCTCTCTCTAAGAATAAATAATAAAATCTTTAAAAAGTAAAATTATATGAAAAATTATTTCCATTAATATATTTAAATAATCATGAAATGTTACCCAACACTGAATTGATATAGCGATCATTTTGATTGTTCAATCTTATTCTAAATTTAGTCTCTACTTAATTCCATGAAAGTTACAAATATCTGTAGTCAAAATATTCTTCAAAAGAATATTTTCATAATTACTTGAATAAGACTTTTTATCCAGATTTGTGTTACCACCCCTGTTGATTGTGATACCTATTCTGTCCCATCATAAATCCTGCAAAGAGACCTTAAGGCAGAGGAGGAAAACAACTCCAGCCAGGTGGTGAATTTAACAAAATTTTATCTTCCTTTTGTGTGAGAAAATGTAGAAATCCAAAAGTAAATATAAAGAGCAGAGTTATGTGATAGTCATTCAATGCTGATAGTAAACATCCAATATGCCTGTAACAGTTATTCGATTGTGGTCTTTTAAAAAGTTAAATATAACAAAGCTTCTGTTTCAAAGTATCATGAGCAGAGAGAGACTAATTAAAGATAAGCCAAGCAGAGACCCAGAGTGGAATAATGAGAGGAACCTACTCCTCTCATTGTTGAGGAGCCTACTAAAGAGATTGGTGGAACGAATTACATATTTCAGTGAAAAGTATATAAAATATTTCTACAAGTTAAAAAAATTGAATACTTGAAGCACTCTCAGATAAAGCTCATTTCACTTGTTGCATCACTGAACTATGTTTAAAAGTTTATTAAATTTCACTTTCATTGTAATTACAGAGAACCAAACAGAACACAGAGTTTAAACAGTGCTGAGCAGTAAATTCTTTTGTGGTTTGGTGTATCAAATGTAGAATGAGGTAGCCTGCTGTTTAGCAATAAGCATTTTGAAGCACCATGGACATGGGTTTAAATCCAGTCCTCCTGCTCAACGGCTAAGGGCTGCTGAGAAAGTGGCTTAAACTTTCAAACCCTCTTTTTTTTTAATCTGTTGAGTAGAGATGAGGATGATACCAACTTGACAGAGAATGTCACATGTAAAGAGAGAACACAAGTAAAGCCTGTAGTTAAAACGGCGTCTGGCACAATTAATACATGTTAGCTTTTTTGGTATCTATTATTTATACAAAGGGTCAACATTTCTTTCTTCTCGTAATGTAATGATAAAGCTGTAAATAAATCTTATTCTTCACTTAAGAATAAAATTTCTTATTCTTTTTGGTTGATCAGTCCACTGTCTCTTTCCCAGTAATAAGTAGATGGAAGAAACACTTTCCTAATCCGAGCTGTGTATACATACAATTGTTCCTAAATTACTGTAAAGATTCTGAATAGAAAACAAGAAGATGATTGTTAAGAATAAGAAAATCAAGATAAATGGAATAAATTATGAGTTGTGGGTTGCAGCTGGAATTTCATAGGCCAAAGGGATTTCATAAAGGAGCAGAGTGATGCTTAGACTATTCTTTATATCACTCTGTCTTTTCCTGATAAGCACTGTGCCAGAGAATGAGTCCCAGATTTGATCCTCTCTTGACAAAGGACGGGAAGAAATTCCAGATTAGATGTTATAACAGAGCATATTCAAAGAAAGGCCAGATGATAACACAACAGAGTGTCTTTTTCCCCTCTTCATTTATTACTGCAGGCTGTATCTACATTCATTGTTTCTGTTTTTATGGGCTGATGTATATGAACATATGCACTAGAGATGTGGTCTCAATGTTTCAACTCAGAAAAGCTTACATTGTTATATCGTGTTAGGGATTGCCGCTTCAACATTTCACCTGGGCTTAAGGCAACGTTTTTATGTGAAGGTTATGTAAACGAAACTTCACAACAAAATAGGAAATTGGGGTTTATTTAGGAAAATTTTTAGTTTATTCAAATAAAGTTTAGTAATGACCTCTTGGAAAAGATTCAAATAAAAAATACTATTAAAATAGCTACCATATTTTAAAATTAACCATCTTTGCTCATTCAAATTCTTTCTTTTGGTATGTAACACATGTTCTATGAGGAGCATTTAAAATTAGCTCAATTTGTGTAAAACTATAGAGAATATATATGTATTTCACATTTGTAAAATATCTATACTTATTTAATTTAATATTAGATGCCAAAATAATTCTCATGCAAAGCACTGACCCCTACCTCCTCAATTCAAAAAAAGATTGTTTAAGTGAGAAGAACTAATAAGGTATTGGCAATGCAGGTGGTGATTGCTGAGGGTTCCTAAAGTTGTTCTCTGTAGAATTGAAAAGGCAGAGAATACTGATAAAACAAGAAAGAGGATGAAAGAGGAAATCTCAAGGAGCAGAGGTAGAAAGACACGTGGGATTCTCCTGAGGATATGTGGAAATGCAAGCACAGTGGAGCAATCAAAAATAAAAATTAAGCGCATGCCTAGACTATTTGTCAAAGAAAATGGATTTTTATAAAGGAGTTCATCTCTCAGTAGAAGGTCAAGCTAATACATACAACATTATAGGTTGTTATAAATACTTTAAGAAATGAAAATATTTTAAATTATTCTCTATGTGGTGTTAAAGTATATATTTTCAGTGCCGTTTCTAGGTTATGCACCTTTCTTAAATGCATAAAATTGCATCACCCTCCAAGTTTTACTTGATTCAACTCTGGGAAAACGTATCAGACTAAATCCACCTGGGTCCATGCCATTCACTTCAGATATTTTTGCAACTGTGTGTCTTGACATGTCAATAGGGAGATATGAATATCTCCATCATTTATGTTTACAGAGATTCACTTGGGCTAGATCCAATTTCTTTATTACATTACCTCTGTGGGCCAGAGATATATTTTCTGCTTAATTTTTAACTCTGTGGCAATTTAGTATTGAACACTTAGTGGGCTAATTTTGCTATGTTTTTGAAAGTGATGTAACATTTGAAGAGAATTAAAATTTATAAAAGCATTAGGATACTAGGGAAGAGAGATTTATTTTAGAATTGTCATTCATAATAAAATAAAAAGTCTCAAAAGTAGATGATTGACATAAATATAATACAATAAATACTTTTCTATGGCCACACAGAAATGTAAGTAAAAGGAATTGTTGAGATCCATCCCCCAAAATCCTACGCATATTTCTTCTCCTGGTATTATTTACAGATTTGTTCAACAAACATTTATTGAGCACCTGGCTTCACTTGGGACACACTGAGGGATAAGTAAAGTTTTCTGTCCCAGTGGAGTTTACAACTCGATAAGGCCAAAAGAGCTATAAGTAAATAATGGCAAGAATTCAACCGAAAGCACAAATGTTTCCAGAGTGCTATGGGAACACAGCAGAGAAACACTAAGTTATGCTTGTTTGTCATTTATCAAAAGTTTTTTAAGTACCAAATATGTTCAAAGACATATTTGTTTTGGATAGAAGGTGTGGATTCAATAATGAATGCCTCTATGGGGTTTATATTCTGGTGACTGATAATAACAAGTGAAAAATGTTCATAAGATGAGAGAAGCATAGTACAGTAAGAGAGCAAAGACAGCTTGCCTAGTCAAAAAATTGGTTTCTTTCACCTGCTAACTATTGAAAATGGACTAAATTAACTGACATCTCAGTACCTCAATTTCCTTATTCCTACAGTGAGGAAATAACCATGCTTACCTTACAGCAATATTATGAAGGTTAAATATTTTAACATATGCAAAGTACTTAGAAGAGTGTATGGCAAGTGATAAATGCTATGTGTGTTTGATATTGTTATATAATGAGACCACATTAAAGGGATCAAATCAAGCCTCTGATGATGCTCAAGAAGACTTCTGGAAGAATGTAACACCCATGGTGAAAATAAAAATGTCCCAGAGGAAAACTGTTGAAAGGTAGGAAGGTGAAGTAAGAAGAGTGGAAAGATCAGATTGAAGCATGTATACAAAAGTCTAGGAGTAGAAGTGATCATCACAAAGTAGTAAAACTACTTTGATACTTCTGGAGGGACAGTGATACAGACACTGGAGAAAGCTATAAATTTGGAGAGAATTAAGGTCCAAGCATGAAGTGCCTGAGAGAACTGGTACCAAATCACAAGAATTAGCAATAATTCAATGGACTAAGACAGCTAGCTAGGAAGGATAGTCTCAGAAGAGAGAGCAGCTAGAAGAGAGTCAGGGATCATCCATTGCAATGTTCTCCAGGAGCTCTGCATGTGCTGGCTGCACCCACACAAAACGTGTGGGGAAGGGGTGCAGGGAGATGAGGCTGTGCATAAGAGCCGGGTTTCGGGTAAGGACTGAGCAGTGGCACTCCTCACGGCGTGAACCCCCTGTGAATTCTCTGTGAATAACAGGGGCACTGAAGGGTTGTCCTATAAATTATGGAGAACAGCTAGAGCAGGGGTGTCAAACTCATTCTCACGGGGGGCCACATCAGCCTCGCAGTTGCCTTCAAAGGGCTGAATGTAACTTTAGGACTGTATAAATGTAACTACTCCTTAACTAGGGGCAAGGAGCTCTGCACTGCCGCCAGGTAGAAACAAGGTGCTAGGCCGGATAAAACAGGGTGGAGGGTCGGATTCAGCCTGAGGGCCTTGTGTTTGCCACCTGCGAACAAAAGGATTTAAGCAGTAGATGTTGTAGATAGTTTTGTTTCCATGTGAAGGATGGATTTAAGCAGGGTGCCCTTCCTTGTTAGGGTGCTATTGAAATAGTACAGGAAAGAGATTTAAAGTGGACACAGTAGTGTCAATAAATGAGAATAAATATTTAAGAAATATTTAGGATTAATATAGTCAGGTGCCACATAATGACCTTTCAGTCAATGACCGACCACGTATACGACAGCAAACCTATAAAATTATGACAAAGCTGAAAAATTTCTATTGCCAGTGATGTCCTAGACTTCCTAATGCCGTAGCACAATGTCTCTCTTGCTCTTGAGTTTGTGGTGATGCTGAGGTAAACAAACCCGCTGTTCTGCCAGTGGCATGAAAGTATGGCACATGCAATTAGGTATAGTATCTAATGCTTGATAATAAATGACCGCATTACTGGTTTTTGTATTTTGTATACTGTATTTTTGCATTATTTTAGAGTGTACTCTTTTTACTTACAAAGAGGCTTGCTGTAAAACAGTATGACATGTCACACTGGGAGCAGCTGCATGCATCTCACGTCTATTGCATCTCTTGATTGTAAAATTTTGGTTTGGGTTTAATTTAATTTCAAGTTGTTTTATACAGTAAAAATGCTGTTCAAGCTTGCAGACTGAAAACAATAGGCTCTACTACTTGTGTAGTAGGCTGTGTCATCTAGCTTTGGGTAAGCACCTTCTATGATGTTCGCACAATGACAAAATCACCTAACAATGCATTTCTCAGAACATCTCTCCATCCTTAAGTGATACATGACTGATGATAGCATGTGGGCTGCACTGTAGTGAGGTGACCAGTATCTGCTCCAATTTTCTTTTGAGGGGTGACCAGGAGAATATAGAGTAAAATACTAAAAATATCTTAGGTTCGTTTTGGACATGATCAATTTAGTGGTAGCATATATAATGTGTTATGCAGACAGGTATCATATCAGGAACAATAGCCAAATGGATATGCCAATCTTTAGTCATCTACAGTTTTTTGGAAACCATGAGAGTGGTTGTGATCACGTTTGGCAAATATTCTAAGGAAATAAATACCAGTAAACCAAATTTAAAATTTGATGGAATACTGATATGCCAAAGATGGACCTACAAAGAAGGTCTTCAACAAATAGTTCCAGAAACATTCAGAGACTTCAAGTATAATATTTATGTGGAATCCAAGACACTTTTTAAAAAAATATTCATTTATTTTTAGAGAGAGAAGAAGGGAAGGAGAAAGAGAGAGAGAAATACCAATGTGTGATTGCCTCTCGTATACCCCACACTGGGGACCCGGCTTGCAACCCAGGCATGTGTCCAGACAGGGAATTGAACCAGTAACCCTTTGGTTCACAGGCCTGTGCTCAATCCACTGAACTATACCAGCCAGGGCAGAATCTAAGACACTTTTAAGTATAGTTATGACTGATACAAAATCAAGGAAAGGTCTTTTTATTAAAAGACACCTGGCTGTTTTTATTAGATGAAAGAGAAAAAGTGAGTAGAGAAATAGAGCTTTTAATGATGGGAGCAGAGGAAGAGAAGAATAATGATAAAGAAAGATGAAAGCTGACAGCCCTGGCAGGATGGTTCAGTTGGTTGTAGCATCTTCCCATACGCCAAAGGTTGAGGGTTTCATTCCCAGGAAAGACGCGTACAGCAGGCAGCCAATCAATGTTTCTCTCTCGCATCCATTTTTCTCTCTCTCTTTCTTTCTCTTCCCCTCTCTCTAAAATCAATAAATTTATCCTCAGGTGAGGATTTAAAAAAGAAAGAAAGAAAGATGAGAGTGCAGAGAACAGGTTCATGAACTAGTATAGGAGATTTGGCTTTCAAAAAAGGAAGGAAAATAATTTTCTAATGCTAAAAAGTAGAGTAGAAATGGAGAGAAAGTGGATGGATTCACAGGGAGAGTCATACCTAGTGTGGTGTCTTTTCTCCACTTTTGCCTGCCTTGGATGTTAACACAAGACTGGAGATGGAACTGCTCTTCATAGCCATGGGCAAAGTCGGGGAGAATTTCCGGAATGTCCATGGTGATGTCAGTGGGCTGTAGGACCAATTCCAACAGGCTCCTCCTCCAAGGGCACAATAATTAAATTTTTTAAGTTCTAATTTATGCCATTTTATATCAAGTGGTTTATTACTTATAGTTACATTCCTAATGCTACATTTTAAAAAATATCTGAAAGTTAGGAGAGGGGAAGAAATTTTATTTGAAAAATGAGTGTTTTTATGGCCATAGTGTTTTAGCTGGTATTACACAGAAGTTCGGGGAGTGTTTGGGGTTGTGCTGGGTGCTTGGTAATTATGAAAGAAAGTCAGGAGTATAAGAATTTTGAAGTGAGAAGTCATTCCTGGGTCAAGGTCCAGAATGAAGCTGTGGGAATAAGTGACAAAGTAGAACAAGGTGATGATCACTGGGTATTGAAAGGCCAAGTATCTGTGGAGATAAATAGTTGGATGCATTGGTATGTGAATCCTGGATTTACCAAGCCCAATTGCATTTGTTGGAGTTTGGAGGAATACTGTGAATTACATGTGATTTCAACAGATAATGTATTTTACTTCATGGATTTAGAAGCCATTTATAGGCAGGTAACTCCTACAACTTTACATCCAGTATTCCCTCTTCTTATCTGAAGACAAGGAACAGGTACATATATTAAGGTGGCTCATTAATGTCTCCATTAATTTACATCCAGAATTTAACATGTCAAAAACAGACTTTTAGTTTACTCCCCCAAAACTGCTCTCCTCTCAGTCCTTCCCATTCCAGTGAAAAGTATACAAATTGCCAGTATTTTTGAGCCAAAACTTTTTGCTTCTAGGTAGAATCCATTAGCTTATCTTGTACCTTCAAAAACACATCTCACATTTGTCCTCTTCAACTCCACTCTTGCAAACCAAATCCAACTCATCATCTTTTTTATGGTTGTTATCTACTACAACTAGTAACTATCTCCCTGTCTCTACTCTTGAGTCCCTATAAGCCATGTATAATGAAGAAACCAGAATTGTATAGCTAGCTTTCATATTATATGACTGATCTCTCTAAAACTTTCTAATGGATTTTTCATATAAATGGAATGAAAACTAAATTCTCATCTTATATTATATATTCATATATTACCTTAACCCCCTTTTCCCCTACAATCTATTTTCCATATTTTCTCTCTCATTTACTAAGCCCTAGTCCTATGTACCTTCTTTACATTCCCTGAGCTACCAAGCTGTTCCCTCCCTTAAAACATTTGTACCAGCTGTTCTCTCTGTCTTATACTTCTGGTCTTCACAAGGCTCACTCTTTTATTTTATTGAGATCTCAAACTAAATGTCATTCCTTTATTGTTGCCTTTTCTGAGCATACGATCTTAAGTAGTCATCCTATCAAATTTATTAATTCTCATCTTTTTTTTATTGTCGTTCAAGCATAGTTGGCTCCACTCCCCCCCACAGCCATTCCTCCTGGCCCCACCCATCCCTACCTCCCTCCCTCAATCCCCTTGGCTTTGTCCATGGGTCCTTTATACATGTTCCTTGACAACCCTTCCCCTGCTTTCCCCCGTTATTCCTCTCCATCATCCCCTCTGGTTACCGTCAGTTTGTTCTTTATTTCAGTATCTCTGGTTACATTTTGCTCGCTTGTTTGTTTTGTTGATTAGGTTCCACGAATAGGTGAGATCATATGGTATTTGTCTTCCACCACCTGGCTTATTTCACTTAGCATAATGCTCTTTAGATTAATAGTATAGTGCTTGGTACTCTGATATTTTTCAGCTATTTTTTTATTTGTCCAAGTATTTTCCTCTCCCCTCCCCAAGTGCTCATAGCTCCACAAGAGAAGAGGTTTTGGTGTCACGTGTCCTGCGGTATTCCTATTGTCTACAACTCTCAAAGGCATTTGTTATTTACTAAATTCTGTTGAATGAATGTATTTATTTTTATTCTAGATGAGAGTTCTAGTAGGAGTGGTTGAAAATTATGGAAGACTGAGAACCAGTAGATGGGATTCAAAATAATATTTGATTGAACGAATTATGGGAGGGTTACATAGAGGAGTGGTTAGCTCATATCACATCTTTACAGAAAACCATCCATAAATTACTAGATGCTAATACAACTTAACTTATCTAAATAAATGTTGTTACCCAAGATAGAACAAAATTTAAAAACATTCTAATGAAGATGGTGTATGAAACAAACACTCAGGCAGAGGAAGTCCAGATCAAATAGGAAGTCATAAAGAGCATAAAACAAACTTGGTACCTCACATGTTGACTGAGTCCCTACTGGTTCTATGCAGATTATCAGTGAAGAGCACCAAAGTCATTTTTTTAAGTTATCGTCAACATAGAATTCTAATTTTTAAAATAAATTTACCAGGGCAGCAACTATAAAATTTAAAAACAGCAACAACTTAACGTAGATAAAAATTACAGTTCATGTTACCTTGGGTTATAAATGTGG
>VMDR010023585.1:0-15503 GCA_007922815.1 Macrotus californicus | reverse complement strand
TGCCCATTTGAAAAAATCACAAGCAAATTTATGAATAAATTAATAAGATTATATTGGAAGAATACATACTTCAGAACAATACCTGTGACTTCATAGGAAAGACACACAGGTCAGAATGATTATTGTTCTTACACTATTTTCAGTGTCAAATGAACAGAAACAAAGATGCTTAAAAGAACATGTATATATGTTTTGAGTTTTAGGGAGAATTTTATTCATTTTTGAAAATAAATTTTGAGTAGAATTATTTTATAAATCTAAAAATATAGTGAAACAAAATTATTCATCAGTAAATCTATACTTCAGAAAGTATATATTTTGATTATTTTAGCTTTGCTTTTACTTTCCAAATTTTCCCAATTTGAATGATAAATTGTATGGTCACTCAACTCATTCTATCATTATTGTGGTTATTTGTATTATGTAGGGCAGGGGGCAGCAGACCATGATCTGTATGACAAATTGGCCACTGCTTGTTTTTGTGAATAAGGTTTTATTGGAACACAGCCACAGCCATTTATTCATGTATGGTTCGTGGGCACTTTCATAGCACAATAGCAGAGCTTACAGTTGTAATTAAGACCAATAGCCTGCAAAGATAAAAATATTTACTATTTTGCTATTTATAGGAAAATTTTGTTAATGCTTATATAGGAAAAATTTATTTAAAAAGTTTCTAAGGAGAGTTCAGTCAATGGGAATGGTCACTGCTACCTCCTAGACCTAAGAGAGGCTGGGACATGGGAAGGAGGGTCTTGGGCATGGTATTCTAGAGTTATTATTTAGCTATACAGTTTTACAAGCCAATAAGAAAAGTTCACAGCTTTTCTCTCATTCTGTTTTATTTTTTCTCAACAAATATAGGCTGGCTTCACATCAAATTTAGGAGAAATGATAGTTGTGCATAGATTGGATGAAAATCATCTAATGAAAAGTTATGATTCATTTTAATGAGTAGGTTATATAAAATGCATATAATTAAGCATATTTTATTTGATTTGAACACTAAATTTTTATTGGCTTGTGATTTTTTAAAAGTATACTTTATTGATTGTGCTATTACAGTTGTCCCAATTTTTTCTCCCCTTTATTCCCCTCCACCCTCCAGGATTCCTGCCCACCACTTAGTTCATGTCCATTGGTTGTACATATAAGTCTTTGGCTTCTCCATTTCTTATACTATTCTTAACCTCCCCCTATTTTATTCCTACCAATTATGCTTCTTATTCCCTATACCTTTTCCCCTGATTCTCCCCTTCCTCTCCCTGCTATAACACTTCGTATGATCTCCATTTCTCAGATTCTGTCCCTGTTCTAGTTGTGTGCTTAGTTATTGTTTTTGTTTTTGTTTTTTAGGTTCAGTTGTTGCTCTTGCGAGGTGGTGTTACGACTCACACAAGTTCTGGCACGTATGACAAGTCCCAAGCAGCGCTGAATGTGGAAGCATTTTTTTCTCATCAAAACACAATGAGCACAAGGTTGACGAGTTCTGAAGCTGACGAGTACCGAGGTATGGCTGTGTTATAAGTGCACATTTATGTGAGCATGTGCTCATCGTCTGAAACATTTAACTGTACATATTATGCAGTATGCTAGTTTGTTCAATGTATATGCTGTGGCCACTTTTTCATAAAAATAAGTCCTACAACCTAGTTTTAATTTTTTATATCTTCCCATTATATGTATAAACTACAGTTTATTGGACTCCTTTCTTGATTTGAGGAACTTCAGTTGTTTCAATTACCTACTATTATAAACATGCTGTAACAACTCTCTTGTGCTTGCAGTTTGCGCATCTTCCAAATTCATTTCCTCTGCAATTCCTAGAACTGGCATTTATGGGATGAAGGGTGTCCATATATGAATACTTAATTCATTTTCTATTGCTGAGTAGTATTCCATTGTGTGGCCCAACGACAAGTTGTTTATTCACTGGTTCGTGGACTTTGGGGTTCTTCCTGGTGTTTGCTCATTATGAACAAGGCTGCGGTAAACATTCTTGTTCAAGCTTTTGTGGACGCATATGTTTTCATCTCCCTTGAGTAGATACCAAGGAGTGCACATGCTGGGTCATCAGGTGGATTTATGTCTTATTTATCACAAACTGTCAACAGTCCTCCCAAATGGTTATAATATTCACATTCCCACCCAGAGAGAATGTGATTGCCATCTGTCATATTTGAAGTAGTATCTCATGGTGGTTTTTAATTTGCTTTTTCTTGAGGACTCATAGTGTTGAGTAAATATACCTCTGTTTCTTGGCCAATTAAATACACAGGGGGGTGGGCAAAAGTAGGTTAATAATGATAATATATAATACAATAATTAATAAATAAACAATGATCCAAGAAGAAATTGTGTTTTGTGTACTCACACCTGAAACCGACTTTTGCCCACCCCTGGATTATGGTGCCCAGTGGTTGTTTAAGTCTTATATCTATTTTTCCGACTTGGGAATTTGGGGAACATTTTTATTGGCAATTTGTAGGAGGTTTTTATTCCAAATATAAGTTCTTTGTCAGATACACGTGCTGAAAATATTTATCCCAGTCTGCGGCTTGTTCATTTTCTTACTTGATAGGCAGACATTTTGCTGAAGTCCAGTTTGTCATTTCTCTTCTGGTAGCATTTGTGCCTTATGTCCTGTCCAAGCCTATGTCATGACCAGAGAAATATCTTCTATATGTTTTTCTAGAAACTTTATGTTTCTATTTTTGGTTCTATGCTCCATGAAATTTTTCATTATGGATGGATAAAGGAGTTGACTAGAGAAATTTCTGCTCAGCTTTTCAGTTACTTAGCCTGTCGACTGAGGTGATTAGCAAATGTGGGTCCTGATGGTTGGATAAGAGATGCTGAATGTTGGTCTCTGGATAAAGAATTTTATCTAGATTTCTAGTTGTTCTCTGGAAGCTTTATCCAAAGTAAGTTAGACCAACAATGGCAGAAAAGAAGTCACCCCCTGGCTCGCAGCATCAGGCTTGGGCTTCAGGTTGGGATCTCATATTAAATCATGTTCAGGAGCAGATGAAGCTGTTTGAGTTAGTTACTTGGGCACAGTTTCTCTTGTTCTGAAGGACTGAGAACTTAAGGAACAATGCCTTGCCTCGCTCTCCTCCCCAGCACACACACAGGCAAGAGACAGCGATGGGAAGTAGAGACACTAGACACTCTCATTCAAAAAGGGGGGATGCCCCAGCTAGTGTGGCTCAGTGGACTGAGCACAGGCCTGCAAACCAAAGGGTCACTGGTTCGATTCCGAATCAGAGCACATGCCTGGGTTGCGGGCCAGGTCCCTGGTGGGAAGCATGCGAGAGGTAACCACACATTGATGTTTCTCTCCCTCTCTTTCTCCCTCCCTTCCCCTCTTTCTAAAAATAAGTAAATAAATAAAGTCTTTAAAAAAGAAAAAAAACTAGTAATGGATGAATAGGGCTCCGTCCTGCTCTCTGGGAACAATTCTCTGCAACTCTTGGTTCTGCCCTCTGAGTTATTCTTTCTTTACCTAAAACATGGCCAATACTGCAACTGAGACACTTTCTTAGTCTGTTCCCTGTCCATAGATTTTGAGGTTCTTAAGAATCTTAGAAGCACTGCTGCCTCGTTGACAGGGTCTCTGAGGCACGCTCTTGGTGTTCTCAGAAGCCTTTCTGTGTAAGTGCAAGAGTGAGGCGCCGACTTACGGCTTCTCACTTCTTAAGAAGGGATCTTACAGCCGAAAGCTGGATTCCTCGGGACTGTGTTTTATTTGCAGTACTCTGAATTTGATCTTATTCCTTAGGCTATGTCTTTGAAAACATCAAGTTGCTTGGAAAGAATATCTGGAGGCCTTTATAGCTCCTCCAAATCCAATTCAGAAACGGAAGAGTTTATTCTCTGATTCATTGCTCTCCTCTTTGAGTTTATTACAGGCATCTAGAATAGGTCAGAATGGCTTCTCCAGTGCTGTTGAGAAGTCTCCTTAGGTAGGTCATCGGATTCATTAAGTATAGGTACTTCCTATTTGCTGTGGCACTCCAGGAAACAGTGTTGGCCAACTTTCTGCTATGGCATGACAAAATTTCTTTTCCTCCAGCCTCCCCCAAATTGTTCCTCACTTACCATTGAGCCCTTTGGCAGATACCCTGAGGCCCCTCATGCTTTCATCCATGGCCCGTTCCTTATGTTGTGCCATGTTGCATGTTACACTTCTGATTTTACCACTTCTGATAGCAGATTCCGTTGCTGTGTACCAAACTACCCCAAAACACAGGGGCTTAACCCACCTACCACTTTATTATGTCTGAGTCAGGCATTCAGGCAAGGCTTGACTGGGTTTTTCTTCTGACTTCATTTTCTTGACTTCATTGATGGAAGTCACGCCATGATGTAATGCTGGTACAAAAAAAGGACACTGATGGCTGGAGGCAGGAGTCACCAGCGAGCCTGCACGTGGCTTCGCTGACACGGGTTTTTCAGAGCCATAAGATATTTCACACGGAGGCCTGGGGCTCCATTGGTGAGGGTTCCATTGAACAAGGCAGAAGCTGCCAGGGCTTTTAGCTATTCTTAAAATCTTGAAAGTCACAGTCACATCTGCTGTGATCTGCTGCTCAAGGCACTCATAAGCCTGCTCTGAGTAAAAAGGACTAAACTCTCACGTCTAGTGGGAGAAGTATGAAAGAACTTGTTGTCAGTTCCACACCTGCTCCAATAGGATCTCTCCTTTCTTTCTTTCTTTTTTTTTTTTATAGCTTATCTGCTTCTCTGAGTATGAGGTTCGAGGATGGTTCTGCTCAGGGCTCCATCATTTGCTCTTGGCATTTCCTTTGCAAACTGAAAATTCTACTTTTTATCTTTTCCTTCCACTGTTAGGAATTGTCTCAAAGCAGCCAGCATTTTATGGAACAATTAAAAAAACTTTTTCCAGGAGTAATACAGATTTATCCTATTGCACTTTTTTTTTTTACTAATTTTAAGGAAATCTGAAGATAAAGAGTGGTGGAGGTCTTATGTATGGGCTCACACTTTTATATGGAACCTGAAGAATAAACAAAGTTTTAAACCATGTTTAGAAGTAAGAGGTAAATTAATTTTTAAAGACTTGTTGAACTTAAGGTACCTGAGGGATATTCACAGGAAGATCTATAATTGCTTTTTAGAATCACAAGCAGAATTATTTATTGAAGCTCAAACTTTAATATAGTACTAAGCTCAGCTAGTTTCTATACATGCAAAGATGATCATTTCCTTCCTTATAATCTTTTTCTTAGTTTTAAAAAATAAGTGAGCTTAGAGGAGAGGGTATAGGGTTCCCACTCTCGTTGAAAATAATTGAGCCAGTGTCTTAGGAATTGTTATTATAAGTTGTGTAAGAATCTTAGGGTTTCTAGGAAACTGGAATATTTGTTTTTTAAATTAATTGTTATTAAGGAAAAGATTGGGAGACCAAGACATAGCAGGAGGGAGAAAATGAATGACAAATATAGAAATTGAACCTAGTCTTTGTTTGATTTTTTTGTTTTTACTCATTCATTTGTTGATTCACGTGATCATCCCGTTATTAAATTTGTGATCTTTCCTTATCATTTAGGTGGCTTGGTTGTAGACAGCAGGAACCACTAGTGACTGTTTGAAGTAGGAAATGAATTTATTTGTAGAACACTATGCCGTTCTTAGCATCAAAGACCTGGGCTAATGACACAAGGCCAATAATAATACAGAGCACAGCCAGGCAGGTGCCAGAGTTCATGCAGTCTTTTTATGACTGTGATTGCCAGTCCTGAACTCCACACGGCACAGATGCCACTGTGAATGACACCCGTTCCTTACAGCCAGTGGTGGTCTTGTTGAAGGCAGGTGTTCCATGCAGTCTTTAAGCTGCTCATTGTGAGTGTGCCCTTTATTCCGACACTCTGCACTCTCCAGGGAGAAGTGAAAGGGACCACAGTCCTGAGGCCCCTATCAGATTAGGGAATGACACAAGGTCTCTTGCATTCTTGTTTGAATTACATTTGATTGCCTTGCTCATGAGCTCATTACTTCTTCTGCCCAGCAGGTAGATAGCACTATCCCATTTTGCAAATGCAGAAGCAGGCACTCATGGAGGCTCTTTTCCCAGGGTTACTTGTCTAACAAATAGTTCAGTCGGACAAGGAATCGAAGGTGTTTTAATTTGAAAGCGAAGTCTCTTTCCTCAGTCTGGATTCCTATTGTTTTACTCCTGTTCTAGTGTTTTGTATTCATATGTTCCCTTATTTCTTTGTTTATGGAATATATACAGTGTGTGGGGAGGAGCTCGACTCTCTGGGTGATAGGCACTGGTCAGCCTTCATCTACACCGCACCTTGGGGACATGCATTCCTGAATGGCGCCTGCTACACCACCCAGTCCTTGTTTCTGGTGGCTCTCATCTGGGTCTCACCCTGCCCACTGACTCAGTGGGCTCCCATAGGATTTTGACAGCGATTGTTCTATTAGTCAAACACACTTTAGACATTCTAATTTTGTCTTTTCAAAATGAAGGAGTGACATTGGGGCTTTTTTAGAACAGAAGGAGAGACGTTCTTTTCACCCAGAAGAGGGTGGAGAGAGAGAAGTCAGAGGAACATGGGAAAGCGACAAAGAGGGGAGGCAGGTGGCAGGAGTACTTATACCTATATGAGGGGGTTGACAGAGGGCATCATTTCTGGTTCTAATTCTTAATTCTGGACTCTCATGAGGAAAGATAAACTCTGTGTCTAGTTTTATGTGACCTCTTCTTTCAACCTTCATATACACACACATTTTGGGAGTTAGGGTGGACTTTTGTTACTTACAGTCATAGGTTAAAAAAAAAATCCAGTCAATTCTAAATATCTAAGTTAGACCATAAAAACGTTTCACGGACTTTTTCTTTAGACACTTCAGCTATACATTATTTGTGTAGGCTGACAGTTCTCTACTATTTCCATTGAAAGCAGTTCTGTTGGAGGAATCCTTTCCAGAGCTTCTAAAATCTCTGCTAACTTTTGCTTGAAAAGAGCATCCATCAGAATCACACTTTTTTTTTTAGATGATTCAGGCATACCAGATGAACACTTCCATCTAATACTCGTTTTTAAAAAGCGGGTCCAGGGCATGAGTTAAATGTACAGCAGGTCCTTGAATAATGTCATTTCCTTATAACATTGAGGAGATGCTGTAGGAGCTTCACTCTTTTTTATATCTATCAGCCTATGGTACAATTGGTTTCGTTACATGTTTTCCTTTAAGTCCCAGAACCTACCAATGACCTTATGTGAGGACTTAATCTGTGGAGAGAGAGGGGGAGAAGGTGGTGGGTGGAGAGAGAGAGAGAGACAGAGAGACAGAGAGAGACAGAGGAGAATCACAATACTTTTACATTGCAACTGAAGCATCGGTCAATTATATTATAATCAGAGATTAGTTTAAAAAATCAAAAAGAACTCAAAAGCAGTTCTCCTGTATTAGCTAACTGCAGTATTTCGAAGAGAAAAAACACCCAGGTCTGATAAATTACCTTAGACTCAAGACCCATGTTCTTTATTTCTACCTGATCTTCAGTGTTGGAAACAGTGACTTTCACACGTGACATTTTCTTCAGCACTCAATCTCAATGTATGGCTGGAGATTTCCTTCATGAGTCATTGAGCTGGGCAGTTGTGTAAGACCCCACGTCCTAATGTCTCATCATGGTTTCTCTAGGACCTTTCCGAGTGGTGTGACTCATTGATAAAATGGCTTTGCTGATTACCAGAATTGCCAGTTGTGTTTTTTTCAACCCACTTCAAGTAAATAAACCCTTAAAAAATTATTCTGAGTCAAGTTATTTTGAATCTGGACTGAGCAAGCTGAGGGGAAGTCTGCAGTGCTGTTAAATGTTTATTTTGCATCACACATTGTCAAGTGCTAGGAGAAGAGCAAATGCTTTAATTAAAAGGAACAATTTTCTTAGGAAACACAATTGCTATGTTTGCTATCCGCATCTAATGTGTTGCATAGCCAAACTGGGGTTTTAATATATGCTATCTTTCGAGACACCAACTGAATCAGTGGTAGTGTGACTGTATACTTATTTAGTGTAATTGACAGAAATGTTTAATTAAATATTAGGAAGGGTAATTCTCTGACTTTCACTATCAGATAAATGAAAACCATGGGCTTCTGAGATTATTCTTGTATAATTAAATAAAAGCGCCCAAAGAACAGAAAAGCCATGCTGCCAAAGTTCAAGATGGTTTTAAAACAGTTGTGCTTGTAAAAAACCCTGAATAGGAATTTCCCTTCTTGTTTCTTTTAACTACCCACCTTCTCTCCTTTTCTTTTTCCCTCAATCATGCATCTACAGTGTGAAGTGACTATTTGGGATAAGGATTAAAGAAAATATGGACCTTCCATCAAAGATTAAAGGATTGTCTGATAAAGAGCACAGATAATAAATGCCACCGGGAAGAAGAAAGTAAATTATATTTTCAAATTGAGAGGGGAAAACCCCATTCAAAGTGATTCAAGTTTTAACATTTAAAAAAATTTTTTTAGACTGCCTTCAGTGACTTTATTTTAAACTCTGCTTGATAAATAGAGGGTGAATATTTTACTAGTAATTATGCTTTAAATAGACCTCACATGACAGTGTTAGCTATATAATGTGCCTGTAGCATCGGCAGGTTAAATACTCATTTCTGCACTTGTATGTTTTAGCAAATGTGCATTAAATGGCAAATATAGGCCCTATTTTTTTAAAAGTAGTTAATACATTTGACAAAGTAATTTACACACATTTTCAAGTACCAAACAATACTAAAAGGCATAGTTAAAAATAGCAGTCCCTTGCTCCTTACCTAACAACCATTCTTCAGGAAAAAAAAACAATTTTAAACTATTTTAGCCATTTCATCTGGGATTTACGTCCATGTCCTTAAGTAACAAGGTTATCCTGCATGCTTTTTGGGGGGAAGAATTTGCTATAGCAAGGATGACAGTTGGAGAAGTCTTCTGTCAGGTGTATCTGTTTGGTCTGTTTTCCAAAAATAGTCACCACTTTTTGTTTGGTTATTTAAAAAATTAATGTAAAGCTCAACCTTTTTGAATAAAGTCGGATGTGATTTGCATTGGACAGACAATTCTTTTCTCTAGGTGTCAATTGAATTTGCAGAAATTATTTGTACAAAGTAAGAAATTCATGATGTTAGAGAGCCAGATGTTTTACCTGGATTACGCTTGGACCGTGTGAAATGATAGTGAGCTGCCGGGAGCTCTGTTTTGCTGAGCAAAAACACTTCTTGAATGTGGTTATTTTACTCTAGCCAAGCTTGTGTATCTTTACATTCCTGAACACTTACAATAGCATACTCTTCTTATAAACTTTTTCATGTAGTGTCAACACTGGATATCTTTGCTGGGCCTGGCTCTCCCTGTCAGATCCCAGGAATTCTTGTGCTAGATCCTCTATATTTTGCTGGTTTTCTTGTGTTCCCTAAATAATACTTGTTTTACCTGTGTGCTTTTTGAAATGTTTTTCTAAGACTGTGTTCTGTGGTGTACTGGTTCTGGGATGTAGTCACAAGAATTTCATGGTCACATATGTTTGGGAGCTATTACATCTTTGGCCTCCCTTGGCCAGGTTCAACATTGGCAGGAGTGTACTGAGGGCTCTGAGAATTCCTCCAGAGTCACAAAACCCCCAAACAACAGAATATTTTATCAACTGTTTACAGGAGCCTTTCTGCAGCTTGTTTGAACTTGAGCATGTTTGGGGCACACTTATTAACAGTCTGATGAGCAGGCAGCCAATTTTGAATGTACTATTTGTTTTATGCTATTTCTTTGTCTGTAATACTCTCCAACTTTCTTTCACTGCTTTCTATGAAAATCCTATTCATCCTATAAGAGGGAGAGGTATGTGGTGTTTAGTTAAGTTGGGAAAGAAGAAGGGCATTGTGGGTAGGGGAAAATGGAAAATCATCTATACCATTCAACTAGCATTGCGTCAATATTCGTCTCCCTCTTCTCAACTATATTTTAAGCTTTTTGCGAGCAGAGCTTGTTTAAACAAACAAACAAAAAAAGTACTGCAAACCAAACCCAATACAACTTCACAAATTGTCCTGAAATACTAGGTGTAATTCTAGCAGAAATACCTCAAAAGATATAATACCATTTGAAAAATGATCTATTAAAGAACTGGGTCCAGGGGTTACTGTACGAATCCAGAGTCGAAATCAGAGTTTGTCTAAGAAGAAAATGGGCTTCCTTTGGGAAATATCAACCCAAAGAGATAGGCTGTGTGATTTGAGTGAAGCAAATGTAGGGAAAAATGAAGGACAACACTACAGGATCACTAGCAGATGGCTGAGCAGAAAACATAAATGAACGTAAAGAGGGTTTAGATGAACTTAAAAATGCCTCTTAAGAGAAACTGGGAATATACTTATTTTTTGTTTGTTGGAGAGAATAATTTTCCCAACATGTTACATATGGCTCTCACTTGTTAGCTGTGCAACCCCATGCAATTATGTAACTTCTCTGTGCTGCGGTTTCATCACATGGAAAAGGGACATGACTATAATGCCTCCGTCACTGCAATGCGATGAAGATTAAACAGCTCCTAACTCTTAATAGGAATTCAGCGTATAATAGCTATTATTTTATTGTTTCTTCTGTATGCCCCATGGGAACTAATAATGAGAATATTAGTAGCTAAGGGTTGGTGAGCTGCGGCATATATTCTGTTACTCACTTCCATTATCTATTCAATCCTCACAATGTGATAATTAAATATTATCAGGTCCATTTTACAGATTTATACCTAAAAACTTTTACTAGCTTAAGAACATTCTCCAAGCTTGCACAGCTGGTAAATCAGAATGTGGGTCTAGAGAGTTTAATTCTGAGAAGCGTGATTCTTAACCAGAATGTGGGTGACAACCTGAAACAGCTGGGAAGGAGAATGGATGGCCCTCAGAAAGTGCTAGTGACTTGAAGAAAGAGACAAACTGGTTTTAAAGATTTTTGGTTGGAAAGACTTTACGATCGTCACCTCGTGCCACGCCCCCCAGTTACTCCCTTCTTCAGGCCTCTGACACAGTCTGCGCACTTGGCAAATGCCCCCTCCATCACACGTGCCCGATACCTTTGATTCTTTTCTACTGACTGGAATGGGGTTTGTAAAATAAGTATCTACTTCTCTGTGCAGAGAGAGTCACTCTTCCCGTTCAGCTATGTTCCCACACAAGGTTTGCCTACCTCGATATTGTGATTCTTCAGCATGTGGGCTGAAGCTGGCCCTGTGATGGGCAGGCCTGCTGGAATGCAGCTCCTCCTGTTTAATCTTGTGTCTTTGTTGACTAACATGTAGTCTAGGACCCATGATCACTTAACCAGTGTCTACTCCATTAATGGAAACAAAATCTGTAAGTTACTTGCCTGGTTGTTAGTATGAAATAATTTCTTTGGATTGCAAGAAAAAAACACATAGGTTTTGGACTCCATTTATAGTTACCATGTGCAACTTCTCTTTTGATGGTAGTGTTTGTTGTATTTTTGGCAAATAGAAAACTGTGACACATTTTTTTAAATGCTATGATATAAATGAATTCATCTAGTGTACCTGAAGTCTAGCTATCAAATTTGTTTGAGCCTATTTTTTTTTTACTTGATAACTTGGTCTTGTGTTTTTACAGCTCACAAATATGAAGAAAGAATACATGTAGGTGATCTGTGAATGATTTGACAAATTTCCAGCATCATAGAGGTTGTATTATTTAAATCCTTCCTTCACATTCCAATGGTTTCTTAATCACCCATGATATGAAAGACTTTTCTAGACTTCCCCTGAAGCAGGTCTGATTAGGGAAAGAGGATTTTTACATATTCTAAGACATCTTAAAACATACAAGGTTAGTTATCCAGGAAATTATTGTCTGGGAGTATGATTCTATTTGATGGCTTTGATTTATAATCACTGGACCTTCTATAGAAAAGACAGATATTCCAAGAATACCAACATGTCAGGAAAGCAATTTAAAGATTTTTGAGTGGGAAAAGGTTTTCATTCTAATAAAAGGGAAAGGAAGAGAATTGTGATCTTGAAATATCCTGTGGCCTGCTGATGTGCCCTGGAAAACCCAAACAAATGGCTACTGTTGTGGCTTCCCTATTCAGATGTATCATTGTATTTGTAAGGAGCTTAAAAAAAATACAGGCTCTGTGATCTGACAGACTCAGATAATGTTTTTTCTCCTTATTTCTTCCTTTATTAAGCTAACTTGCTCATGAGTTATAGCTATTTTAGTAAATTTCCTATTGATGGTGAATTAGTCATTTTTAATGAAATTTACTTTCTAGCTGAGGCCCTTTGGTCATAGTTCCTATCACCATGGCAACTTGTTATTGGTATTAATAGTGCCAGAGTCATGGATTTTATTTCTAGAATTGATCCTTTAATAGTATACTGTTTAGGCTTCCAAGTACATCCAGGTCATTGCATGTTTCAACAGAAACCATGAAAGATATTATAAAGGAGCTTATCACATCCATTCGTGGCCTTTACGATATAGAAGGGGCACAAGACCCTGACTTCTCAAAGTGTGGTCTGTAGACCAGTGCCTATGAGTCCCTGAAGTGCTGTTACAAATGCAGGTTTGGGGATGAGGAAGCAGATTTACCGAATGAGAATCTCTGGGAGTCCTAGAAACTGCTTGTCAAATGAGCAAGCCAAATCTAGTCTGCTCACTGTAACGAGATCAAAATGAGAGCATTTTTACTTACGGAGGTCAGCAGATTATCATTAAATATATGAATGATAAAGAGCTGATTACTCAAATGTGGCCTTTAGATCCCAAGGTTTCTTAATCATCTATGGAGTAAGGACTTTTCTAGACTTTTTTTTTGTAGGAAAAAATAAATAACATGAGGTTTACTCTCTTAACAAATTTTTAGGTGTACACTGTAGTTATTGTTAATGAGAAGCAGGTCTCGAGAACTTCTTCATCTTTCATGACCAAAATTTTATACCTATTGGCCAGCAACTCCCCTCACCCCTAAATTTTCCTTGGCTTTTCATAGAGCAGTTCTGATTGGCGACAAGGGAATTCCTACGTTTCATTCAAACAGGCAAAATGTCAAAAACTCAAATATTAGATTCAATCCAGTGGTCCAGTGAAATAGGCATAAGTAAACATATTTGTACTTTGTTTTCCTTAGAATTATTTTTTTCACCAATATTATCCAGTTGAAAGTTGTGTTGGATGTGAACAGAAACTGAAATGTAGAGTCAGACAGTAAATCAGAAGAAAAGCAAGTCAGTTTTGAGCTACTGTTTCTTTTCAGAAGCAGAATAGACACGTGGGTGGTAGTGTAATCTAAACAAGTAATAACAACTGGTATTTATATGCGGATTTATCTCTGAGGACTCATTTCCATTGTTTCCTTAAGCTGGGTGTATGTATGGTTATAATCTCTTTGAGGACAGTGACTATAGTCCCTAATAAACATACATAATTCATTTTATTTCTATTTCGCCTTCTATAAATGTACCGAATGGTATGGCAAGCAACAAACATCTAATGACTCTCTGTCAAACATGTGTAAGATGCCACTATTAACTGAGTAGGTTGTAAAAATAATCTTTACACCCAAGAAACTAACAACATTGAAGAAAAGACGAACGTTTCCCCTGGGGTATTTGACTTCCTAGGGTAGCGTTAGGATCAAGATTCAGGGTTTTGTGGGGCCAAATGCAAATCGACACTACTGGGGTATGTCTTTCAGAAAAGGAAAGAGGGAGGGAAAGAAAAAGAGGAAGAAAGGGAGAGAGTAAAAGAGAGATGCCATGCCTTAAGCAGTGCTTTCTGGAGTTGAAATTTAAATACTTTAAAAGGAACAGAGTGACTTTTCCCTCTTTTTTTTTTTTCATGCAAATGAGAGCCACGGTCAGTGAATTGTAAATCTAGAAATATGCAATGCGAACATAGATTTCACATCCCTTTTGAAATTAAAGAATTGAATGGGGGAGTGGTGGGGTGGGGTCATTGCTTTGTCACTTTTCAGTCACAACGAATAATGTCTTCATTTTCATCCCCTTCAGAACCCACGGCTTTAGACAAATGTGCAGAGAGGATCCCGCTAAATGGTACGGGCAACTCTTTGTAAAGGTTAAAGGATGAGATGCAATTAGCCTCTAAATTCAGACCTGATTATTGAAGTCAGATTATCCTTTGGTTTAGAACAGCATAACCAGACATTTTAGTGCATAAATGTGTCCGTTAGTGGACAATTAGAGTTGTCAGTGGAAGCAGTCGGTTGAAGGGGCAGGTTAAGCTGAAATTGGTAGTGTTTTATGACCTTGTACTCAGAAATATTTCTCTGGAAATACAATCGTGAGTTTTGAATCGGGGAGGGAAGTAGCAGAATCTAATTATGGCCCAGCTGCCGGGGACTACCCCTTTCTCACAGACATTGCAGACAACTGACCCACAAGAGGACAGGCACTGGATGGATGTTCTCGGGAGGCGGCAGTCATTGCTACCAAGAGGATCCAGCAGTTTTCATGGCCTATAATATGCTTTTCAAATAGAGTCCTGATGGGGAGCAAGAAGGATAAAAGATAACGTTGTTTTCTTCACCTTCCCCTCTCTCCTATTTGGTACGCATGTATATAGAATCTGCAAGGAGAATCCTGTTCCTCATTTGGTAGTGAAAATAGCGGCTTCCTATCGGATGGCAATTAGTCAATTTTAATGATCTTTACTCACTGTGTTGACACTTTGTCCAGAGCGCCTGCCACCATGGCAACCAGTTATTTGGAAAGTGCATTAGGCTAAAAACAAACATTTGTGTGGGAAAGAAAAGTGCTTTTGCCATTCAAATTTGTATTTAATGGAGTGAGTAGTTATGGGAGGTGCGATGAGAGATAATTAACCCGTACTGTCAAGAGTTTCTCAGAGTGAAAAGCTGGTGAAGCAGTCCTAGCCCCACCGCAGCCTGCAAATGGCAACTGGGGACCTGTGAACCCTAACACTAGCAATGGGACAAGCCAGGGACTTGAAGTAGGTGTGCTCAGCTAATTCCTACAAGAAAGACATAGTCAGCACTTTGATCCCGGTTCCGTACTGATGATTAGCAAGCAGTAATAAGTTCTCTTGTTCATAAGACTGAATTGTTCTTAGTAATGAGATGTCACGATAGCATTTAATTTTGTACTTTGGCTTGTTCACAGGGAGTGTGGCATGTTCCTAAAAAAGACAAATGTGGCAGTGGCTATGAAGGAAAGTTATTGAAGATGGGTAGATTCATTAATGAATCTATGAATAGTACCCATGCTAAACCATATTAATTTATTCTCTTTCCTTTTTTCCTAAAATACTATATTTTTAACCTTGTTCTGTTGCAGTTCATCAAAGGATATTTCTCTTTACTACCTTTACAAAGTTAAGTCCAGAAACATGTTAATGAAGTTAAACTGGATAAAGGCAATTATTACTTAGTATCTACGACTTTGCCTTCATTCAGACTTACAGTAT
>VMDR010023584.1:0-15519 GCA_007922815.1 Macrotus californicus | reverse complement strand
AAAACAAAAACAAACTAAGCAAACAATCAGAACAGGAACAGAATCACAGAAATGGAGATCACACAGAGAATTATCATCAGGGGAGTGAGTGGGGAGAGAGGGGGAAAAGGTACAGGGAATAAGAAGCATAAATGATAGGTAGAAGATAGACAGGGGGAGGTTAAGAATAGTATAGGAAATGTAGAAGCCAAAGAACTCATATATATGACCCATGGACATGAACTAAAGAGGGGGAGTGTGGGGGGGAAGAGGTGTGCAGGATGGAGGGGAGGGGGGGTTAGATGGGACAACTGTAATAGCATAATCAATAAAATATATTTAAAAATCAAAATAACAAAAAAAAACCAAAATGATTGAGCAAGTGGAGCAACGAATCTGCATCAGATTTCATGTTAAGCTTGAACATTCTTCTGTGGAAACTATTCAGATGATTCAGAAGGCTGCAGCTATGGGCAACTGATGATTGGCAGCTTCCTCACAATAACATGCCTGTTCATGCATCACATCTCATTCAGAGTTTTTTGGCAAAACATCAAATCACCCAGGTGAGTCAGCCCCCTATAGCCCAAATTTGGCACCCTGCAACTTCCAGCTTTTCCCAAAACTAAAATCACTTCTGAAAGGGAAGGAATTTCAGACCATCAATGAGAATCAGGAAAATACGATGGAGCAGCTGATGGCGATTGGAAGAACAGTGTGAGGTCCCAAGGTGCCTGCTTTGAAGGGGACTAAGGCACTGTTGTCCTATTTACAATGTTTCTTGTATCTTGTATCTTCAATAAATGTCTCTATTTTTCATATTGCATGGCTGGATACTTTCTGGACAGACCTTGTATTTCGTGCCCTAAATCTTCAACCAAATTTTAAACTATTTAAGGGCAAATATAAAACCATATAGAAATAACTTCTCTGAAGGTAGAGCTTCTGGCAAATGTCTATCTCAGGAATAAAACCTTGGATGTCAAAATGAGTGGAAATGAAATAGAGGAATTGCAAGAGAAATGAAGGAGGAAGAGGAGGAGAAAGAGGAAGAAGAAGAGAGAGAAAGGCAGAGCAAGAAGGCTCCATGAATCAGTAAAACCCCAATGCAAAGTATGGGCTTAGTCTAGGTTTGAACACTGATTTTGTCACTTATTAACAGTGGTACCTTGTTAAGTACTGTTTCATCCTCTGCTAAATGGGCAGCATAGCACTGCCTGCCCTAGAGGGGAAGTGAATGAAAATACAAAGCACCTGCAGTGTAACCTTGCACGGTGACCTGTCAGTCTGTGTCGCCTGCTCAGGGAAGCTGCTGGGTGCTGGTGCTGCCTCCTGGTGCTAAAGCTCATAGCTTTTTCTCACAAGTTCTTATGTTCTCACTCGGAGTCTGCTGAGTCTACTAAAGTGAGATGTTTCTCACTTGGCTTGGTTGGTTCGAGATGTTTCTCACTTGGCTTGGTTGGTTCGACATACTAGGGCAGGGATGCAGAGATGGTCACAAAGGAGAGTGTCCAGAAACCATAAACAACTGGTGTGAGGTGCACGAAGGAAGACAGAGCCAGCACCACAGATGCGTGTCCACAGAATGCATTGTGCACACTTGGCTACAGTTAAAGCATCACAAGGACATAGTTGATGTGCATAACGGTGTTCTGAGTTGGTACAAAGGCCAAATTCCTTCATTCAATCCAAGCACCTTCCATATTCAAAGCATTATGAGTGAGATGGGGATTATACCCACCTCACTCATAACAAGACAGGACACTTGTTTTAATGGAGTTTGCAACAAGTTAAGAAGTCGATAATACAGCTTGGAAATTTTCCATCCAAAACAGTTAAAGTGAGCAAAAGTTTGTCATCTGAAAAAAGAAAAAAACAGCCTTGCGGAGGGGGAGTGTAGACAGCTTATTTCCCAACAGTGTTTGCTAATGAGGTTACAGAACACGTCCTGCTGAGCACAGAGCAGGTGCTCACAAGTTGCTTGCCAAGTGAACTAGTTTTGTTTTGCTTTGCTTTTGCACAATACAATATGTGAAACCACCATTCTTTCCCCACTGGTAACTCATCTCACAGTCCCTGTTCTAAGCCCTGGCACTGCCGTCCTGGTCCTGAGTGATTCGGACCAGAGGTCTGGAGCCGTCTTTAATCTCCCCTGCACCTCGCCACCTGCACCCGAGGTCTCTGCAGTCCACACATTGTTCTGTATGAAGGAAAGTCTGGCTTTGTCTAGATAGCAATGAAGGAGACCCCTTTGCTGCCAGACATCAGAGGCCCCACTGTGGACTATGTGCAGCCCTGCTGGCCTCCTCGACGCTGCCCTGTGTATCTGCTCCATGAACTCGTTTCCATTTCTATTAGGTTTTCCAAGTGTGTTCCAGGCCCTAATGGGCCAAGCGCAGGATGAAGGGAATTCCTTCTACTGTGAACTTTACAAAGGTGATGCCTCCAGCCAATGAGAGTCAGGTTTCCACTGAAAAAGCTAATTGCCATTAATTCCTGGACAAAGAGAATTTTTTTTTCTCTGTAGCTTTTGTCTTGCTTTTAACAATGAAGCCCTGATCACAAGGCATAAGCCCTTTAGAGGACACTGTTTCCTTCCTTCTCTTTCTCATATCACCCAACAAGAAAGGCAAAAAGCTACAGGAGTGAATGGAAGGTTCATGAAGACATTTAACTTTTCAAAAATTTCCAGAGCCGACTACAAAGTACTCTAACCGATTCCAGTTGTAGGGTGATGAGAGCCCAGGCTTGGATATTTCCCGCCCAGCAGACGGGGCAAAGTTTTAGCCAAGGATCCAAACGTAGGTGTTCAGTGCATCACTTTTACAGCATTGACTAAGTTTTGTTACGCCGTATCAGGCAGTTTCCAAAGTGAAAAAAAAATCATTGTGGCTCTTTCTCTTCCTGGGCGAAAAGGCTCTACGTGCATGATAATGCTAGGGTCCCTGGGACCTGCCTGAATGTCTCCCAGGGCAATCAGATCATTGATTGGGCCACACTTAGAGGATGTAGCAGGAAAGCAGAAGATATCATTTCTTTGGTTCAGTTCCCAGGTACTGATTGGTCTCCCTGAACTGCATGGGTTCTCCCACCTCCCTGGTACTTGTAGCCCTCTTTATCCAGGAAGAAAGGCCCTTACCTTCACAAATGAATCTGTCTGTAAGTCAGTGTTCTTAAAAGGAACCATATGGGCAGAAATGGAATTTATTGAAAGTATATGGAATAGCTGAAAGAATTGGATAATCTGTGAACCAGGTTCACAGACTTTATTGCCACAGAAAACTGCTGCATTGTGCACTGGCCCAGGGAGACAACTACCATCTGTCTTGCTGGCCTGAGCCACATCACTCCTCGCCTTCCCGGGAATCTTGCTCAGCTACCTCCATCAGCAGGAGTGGTTGGCTGGACCCTACTGTTTGCAGAACCAGCTCATCTTCAAGGCCCAGCATGGGGAGTGGCTGAAGTATGAAGCCAAGGTCACGTGCTCACACGCCTCGTGAGCACTTGAGGACCTACTGTTCTCTAGGGTCCTACTAGCCACAGCATGGTCCACAAAGGAAACCAAATCTGGCATTGTCGACCTCCTCCCAAGACTCCAGGTGGCAGTACTCTCCTCACATGGGAAGGGGCTCAGAGGCAAAGTTGCCAAGAAGAATGGCAAATGTCCACACTCCTTAACCCAATACTGTCTTGATGTGCCCGTGTTCTTTGGTCTGTTAACTCCTACAGGAAGCGTAAGATGTGCCCAGTGAGAGGAGGCTAAGCAGAGTGAAGTGGCAACAGGACGTGAAGGGAGCATTGTGACAGAAATTGAGGAAGAGAGAACAATGTGATTAGCACACAGCATGCAGCCAGCTGCTCACCTGTCACGTACTCCTACTCAAAACAAACCTTGGAGGTGCTTGAGCATCCACTGCATGCTGAGTAACGCTCAGCCAAAGGCAAACAATAAGGTCACAGTGAGTTGTTTTGTTTCTGGTCTTAGTAATGGCTTGGAAAGGAAGTGATGAAGCTTTAGCTAAGGCAATCCTATTTTTCTTAATGCTATTGATATTATTCTTCACTGTAATAATTCATAAGGCTTTCTTTTATTACCCAGAAGATTTTTATTTCTGTGTATTTGGTCCAATATGACATATTGAAATGTCAGAACTATTGGAGCCCCAGAAAAGCAAGTCTTAGTGCTTCTTGAACCACATCACCACATTTCAGCAAAACGGGCGGCCCGTGTCATTGAACATGTCTGAATCAGCCACAGCTGTGGAGATGTGACCATGTCCCCAGGGTCAAACTTTAGCACGCAGACTCCGTAAGCAGGCCTGCTCTTCACCCAGACTGTAGGTCATCCTCACAGCCAATGCTTTTCCTAAAGAAGTGCGTGCATGCGCTTTGGTCAGCTTCTTCCTCACCCACAAGCATGCTGGCAGTTCCTAGAAAAAAGCTTTCCATTTTCTGTCTCACCTGGTGAGCCAGAAAAGACTCTCATTAAATTCGACATCTAGGTTGCCTGCCCAAGAAACTCGAGCAAAGTCCAATCAGGACCAGCTGCCCCTTTCCACAGAGCAAATCCTCCAGCCAGCTGATAATCATGTGTGACCTGGGAATTGGCATGAGGGCTGTATCGGGCACCTGAACAAACACACCCAGGTGGGGTCCTGCCAGCTTTCTGCTCCCGCCTCATAAACTGGAACTGCCTCCTGCTGGCTGGTAGAGGCAGCTCTCGTCGGAGTGAAAGCTGAAAACCAGCAATTTCAAGAGCACGAGTCCATCTCCCGTTCCCGTCTCCTCATATTCCTCACTTCTGCCCCCCTCACCTCCTGTCCTTCCACCTCTCCTCCCAGCTTTTCATGCCCCCTTTCTCTCTCCTGGGGTCTCTCCTCTCCCTCTCTCTTCCTCTCCCTCCACGCACACCTTCTCTCTTCTTTCCTCCAGCATCTTTAGGCTGCCATCTCCAGGTCTTTAAGCCTCATTATCTGTTTCAAACTTGCCTCCTCAGGTACTGCTAGCCTGTTCCAGTCCATGCATTTCTTTCGATGTGAATTCTTAATTCTCAGAGCAGCGTGAGGCTGCATCAAGTGCTCACCTGCAACCCGAGAGCCTCTTTGCAGCCTGAACCCAGAAAATCAATCTGTTCCCCACAGGATCTGACCGTAACACCAATCCCACAGCTAACTAACTGTTCCCTCCCTGCATGTAACTCCTCTGCCATCTACATAGGGAAGTCACCCAAATCATTTTTCACTTATTTTAAGAAGATGGTAGGCAAGATTAGGGAGGAGGGTGAGGTATAAATCAGCATTAGTTTGGCATCGTGGGAGCTGAATGTTAAAGAGTTTGGGTGCATTTGAACCCAGGTTCTGATCCGTCATTCACGGAGCGCTGTCATGGCTGGTTGTTAGTGCAGAGCCCTCTGGGGCCGCACCAGCCGCTGCCTTTCTGTGTCCAGGGACTGATTGTCGGCAGCTGAAGGACTGGGTATTGACCAAGGAGCTCAGTGTGGATGTGAAGGTTCACTCCAGGAGTTTTACTTCCCATGTGAGAGTTTGCAGTTTCTGCTGGAAATTTTTTTAAAGATTTTACTTATTTATTTTTAGAGAGAGGGGGACGGAAGGAGAGAGGGAGAGAAACTTCAGTGTGTGGTTGCCTCTCGCATGCCCCCTACTGGAGACCTGGCCTGCAACCCAGGCATGTACCCTGACTGGGAATTGAATCAGCAACTCTTTGGTTCACAGGCCAGCACTCAATCCACTGAGCCACACCAGCCAGGACATCTACTGAAATTTTTTTTTAATGTACTTAAAGAGTCAGCTTTCTGTCTGATTTTAGGAGTTGCCACCCCTTCTCTCTGGGCCACTTTTACCTTTGTAACTGGGTTTGGATTCTAACCTTTCTGTCCAAGGAATTATTTTTCATTTCACCAAAATCTTGCAGTTTGTGGTGGCAGTGACTGCCAGGTACCCCAGGAAAGCAGGGACCTAGGCCTGGGGTGGAGTCCTAAGCCTTAGGGGAGGGGCAGGTTAGTGGCTTGAAAATCCAGAAGGGAGGGTTTGAGATCTTGGAGCTGAGTCTTGCCTGGGACTCACGAGACGCCACTACGAGACAGAGACTCTGCCAAAGCCATCTGCATGGTCCCAATGCCATGGGCAGGCCTAGGGAGGCTATGGGAGTGGTACAGGCCTGGAGAAGGGCTAGGGGTGGGGCAGACAACACGAGGCTCCAGTCTTGACCTTGGCATAATTAGCTTTGCAACCTCAGTTAAGGTAGGCAATTTCTCTGCGTCCTCTGTAAACTGAGGGTAATTCACCTCCTTCTTAAGGGTGATTTTTATGATAGAATAAGAGAGTCTGCATAGTCCCTAACCCTGTACCTAGTGTACTGTAGGCACTTGATAATGGACTCTGCCTAGAAAGCAGAAAGGAGAAAGCAACAGAAAGCAGAGAATAGTAGCAAGGTAGGGGGCGGAAACTGGCAAAACTATCAGCAGAGCAGATACAGGAATGGGCCCTTAGCCTCAGGTAAAGGGCCTGTTTGCAAAAGGGACGCTTAGGGGAGGACAGTGTTCTTTTGGAGCAGCCAGGGCTAGAGAGCTGCTCCCAAAAGCAGCTTCGGTGATGCCAATAGCAATAGCTTGATGTGTGAAAAGTCTTGGAGCTGTTGGAAGAGTGATGCCAACCACCTCCCTGATGCAGAATGTTTGAAGCTGAGCTTCTACTTTCTCCAAGGCAAATAGCATTTTTTTTTTTTCAGTTTGGAACTTGGAGCTGATGGTTGGGAGTGACAGGGTTCTTTAAACATTTTTCTTTCCCTAGATGGAACATTCATTCCCATCTCAACTCACAGGCTCCCGGGAAAGTATCTGGCCCTCTTGGGATGTCTCACAACAATTCCAGCTATCCCAGCTGTCACTTCCAAGTGCCACTAGTTTCCCTAACAAGGGTCAGTATGCCTGGGTTCTCTTTCACTCTGAGCCCACACCCCTGAGCTGAGTCAGGCCTGAGTGGAAAAAGCGGGGGTGGGGGGTTTATCAGCCCTGGCAGCCAGCAACCTCCCTCCGGTTCTCATCCAAGAATGTGACTTTGAGCTGGCTTGGATAGGCGAGATTCTGCCTTTGAAGAGCATGTCTGGTCTATTAGGAAAGAGCCTCCCCTCTCCTCCCCTTTCTCTGACCCAGGGTGGTTTCCTCAACTGATCTCAACCAATAAGGCTGAGTTCAAGTCTGCCCATGTATTTTTAGACAAATTCTTCTCTGGGTTAATTCTAGTGGCTTAGAGAAGACACATTCGTACTAAAGCACTGTCTCCAGGTGGTGTGCGTGGAGAGACTGGCACTGTGAAGCGAGGTGATGGGCAGGGAGGTGGCTGTGTGGAAATGATCCTTCCTTCCTGTCTCCCTAACAAAACGCTCTAAATCGGTAGCTCCTTACAAAGAAGGGAGAGGAGGGCGTGGCCGACACACACATCCTACATGTCTACTCTTGAAAATTTCAAACACAGCACTGCTATTTTTAAAAGGCACGAAGGCTGTGCTGCCACTGAACAATGCAGAGAGCTATTTGTGCCTAGTCCCATTGTAGCACATGCCCGCCTGGGAGGCCAGCGTCTTCATCAGCAGCAGTGAGACTCGGTGCTCAGCCTGCTTGCCCGAGGCCTGGGGATATTTGCAGCCAGGGCCGGAGCACAGAGCCCCTAGCTGAAGCACTCTTGACTCTTGGCAAACAGAGGCTGTGAGAGAACACTCGGCACTGCTGTAGGCTCCTGATGGTAAATAAGTAGAAAAGGAAGCAGGATGCCACTCACAGGTCAGAGACCCTGCAGGGTCACTGCAAAATTGAGCAGCATTTTCCCCTGTTCCACTTCCTGCTTTTCATTCCCAACCCAGCCTCTCTCTGTCTCTCTGTTGGAATGTTTTAACATAGAATGTCTCTCTCTCATACTATGTTTCAATAGCCCATCATGAAAACACAGGGATATTGTATCAGTTTGCTAAGCCTGCCAAAACAGAAGACCGCAGACTGAGAGGTTTAAACAACAGAAATTTATTTTCTCAGTTTCTGCAGGCTGGTAGTTCAAGATCAAGGTGTGGGCAGGTTTGGTTTCTCCAGTGGCCTCTTTTCTTGGCCACCTTCTCGTTGTGATTTCACGTGGCCTTTCTCTGTGAAGGTACCTCCCTGGTATCTCTTCCTCTTCTTATAGAGACTTATTCACATCGAATCAGGATCTCACCCTCATGACCTCATTTAACTTTAATTACCTCCTTAATGGTCCTGTCTTCAGACACAAGAGGTTAAGACTTAATCACACCCATTTTGGGGGAACACAAGCCAGTCCATAACAGGTGTAAAGCAACGACAGTCTAGAACGTACTTTCCAACAGGCACACAGATTCCCGAACTCTCACACTGACACAGCACAACCTGCAGATGACACCATCCCCATGGAGGTGGGTGTGCACACGTGCTGGCAATGGCATGCCAAGATGGAGCCCCTCAGGACCCTGGAAATGGTTCACACAGAGACGCAGGACTGAGGTGACAAGTGGTGGGGACACATGGTAGGAGGTCTGGCGACTCCAGCATTGGGCAGGACACCTTGGCCCTCTTCACCCTGAACCCTGAGTGACAGTGAGGTTGGGAAGGTGGGCCAGTGAAGAAGAATTCCAGGACCTGGACAGAGCAGGGACAAGAAGGGTCAGAGACAGGCCATTCCCATCCTTTGATGTGTCCCTTCCTTCTCCTGAGGACTCTGTTTGTCTTGAACAGATGACTAAAACCCAGAAGGAAGAGTTTGCTTCCTCACCAGCCTCAGGTCTGGCACCCCCCCTCCTCCCTGAGGGCACCCAGCTCCATGTGCTGCCTGAGGGCCCTGGGAAGACCCTCGGGAGAGCACAACACCAGGCCTTTCCTGATGTCCTCCCAGGGTGGTAGGGCTGACGGGACACTAGCATCCCAGGTGGGACTCTGAGGAGAAACCAGTGAGAGGCCCTGTGAGCTGCTGCCCAGTGTTATTGTCAAAGACATTCTCCTGGACACACCCTGGAGGGTTGCTGCCTTCGCAAATGGAAAGGAGAACCGTGCCCCTCCCACCCAGCTGCAGTTGGGCCTGAGACAAATGCCTGCCCTGCCACAGCTGCTGAAGGCCAGCAGGGGGGCATTTCAGTTTGTTAGGGGCTGAAACCCAGTGACTTCTGGTCATCGCATGATCTCCTGAAGGGGAAATGGTGAAGCATCACAACAACTGTCTCAGGAACAAAGTCTGAAATGCTTCCTGAGAGCCTCAGGATGGTGTTAATGAAGGTAATGCTCCCTAATCCTTCTTGTTCTCTCCCAGTTTCTTCCTCTATCACTTCCAAAGACCAAATCCTAATGGAGTCCCCCTTGTCACTCAGTAAAAGCCAAAGTCCTCATAGTGACCTACAAAGTACTGGGTCCCTGGTACCTCTCTGAGCACATCCTCTACAGTTGTCCCTGTGGGCCTCCCTGCTCTAGACACTCAGTCTCCTTGCTGTTGCCGAATGCCAGGCATGCACCTGCTCAGGACCTTTGTCATGTCCTCTCCCTGAAGGCTGTTCTCCCTGCTGCACTCTCAGTTGGGCTGCCCCCTCAGTTGGGCCCCTGGCCACCTGTCTGAAATTGCACGTTCACTGCTCTACTCCTAATCTCCTTGCCCTGCTTTATTTTCCTCTATAGGACTTCACACAACCTAACATCTATGTATTTTACTTATTTATCATGTGTCTTCCCCTCCATTAGAATATAAACTCCATGTCTGATTGGTTCCTCACAATATCTGCATTGCCTAGAATAGTGCCTGGCAGGTGCATAAATAGTTTTTCAATAAACACATCCCATTAAGTTAAAGCCCCTTTTTCTCCACGTCCAGCGGAAAAGGCCAGCATCATGGGAAGGAGTACGCTGTGGGCCTGGGATAACCTTGGCCCTCCAGGGTTGTCTACAATCTAACAATTATTAGGGAAGGAGGGCATACAGACCTTGCAAAAAGTAAGGTGTGCAAGAAATACAGCATATTCCACTTGTCTGCATCTCAACTTGGTTTCTGTTTTCATATCACATCTTGTTAGGATGATAGAAACTCATCCTTTCTCATCCCTGAGGTTGTGGCTTCAATCACACCAAGTTTCAGGGGATTTGCATTAACACCGATGAGCCAGTGGGTTGGCAGCATCTGGCCCAGTCTGTCTGCTCACATACAGACCTCCTAGAATGTATGGCATCTCTTCTGGGCCTTTGTCCTTTACCCGCGCAAGTAGCTATGGTGAGATCCTTTGTTCCCCTTTGCAGCACCCTGAGTTCTGGTGGCTCTGTCACTTCCACAGCAGTCAAGGACATGCACAATGTTTGCTGTCTCTGCAGCATGCTGGAGAGCAGACATTTCTAAAGGAGGACAAAGCCCAGGCTAGACCTGCTGCACAGCAGCTGCTGGCTCCCAACAGCTCTCCCAGGATGGGGAGGGCCAGACCCTGCCCAGCTTCCCGAGACCTACCAAAGTCTGGTCATCTCCTAACTTCTCCTCTGTTAAATGGTTTCTTCTGGCTGGGAGCAGAAGGAGAAGCCAGAGAGATTCAATGCATGGGGAGAATTCCAAGTGCAGTTGTTGGCTTTGGAGGTGAAGGAGCTGCGTGAGAGGACTGTCCTCCAGCTGCAAGCACCTGGATTCTGCCGATACCCTGAGTAAGCTCAAAGGCAGATTCTTCCCAGAGGTTCTGGAGAAGAGCCCAGCCTGACGGCCCCCCGATTTCAGCTGTGAGACCTGAGCAGAAGGCTCCGTTGAGCCCACACAGTCTTCGGACTTACGGAACTGTGAGCAAATAAATGGCTGTTGTTTTAAGACACGAAGTCTGAGGTAGCTTGTTATGCAGCGATAGGAAAAAATGTGGGGACAAAAGTAGAAGTGCCCCACACTGTGAAAGCTCTTAGTAAGCACATTTCATGTAGTTTTCTCCCTTTTGATTGCTAAATGTTTTATAGAGACACTGTGGAGACAGCGCTCCGCAACACTCAACATGCCGTCTGCTTTTCCCAGCCTTCCTTGCTGTTACGTTGAGGCCAGGTCACCAATTTTGGCCAATGGACCCCAAGTGGAAGTGACATGTGCCATTTCTGAGCTGAGGCAATTATAAAGTGGGTGGTCACCCCCCTCTCTCTTCCCTGGCTGGAGAACACACGTTCTGGACGGTGCGGCTGCGAGATGCCCCATCCACCAGGCCTGTGTGCACCCCGTGCCGCGCCAACCAGCACTTCCCATACCGCAGGTTTGCCGCTGCCGCAGCCAGTCTCAGCCTAACGAGCACACACGTGTTCGCCCTAAGGACCTGACACGAAACAAAGCAGAGAATTCTTCGTTTTTTAGTTCCTTTAAATCTTATCTTCTCTAGCATCGTTAAGTTTTTTGTTATAAGTCACTAGTTACTGACAAAGAAGGGATGCATGGTCAGAGAAAAGCATTTGGAAGCACTGCCAATAGGAAAATCAAATAAAACCACCACCAAACCAAGTCACTGGGGAAATAGTAAATTTATAATGTCCTTATAGATATTTATCTACACCCTGACTTTCTTCCAAAAAGTTAAGCTCAGTTCTAGGAACTACAGCATTTCTGGCCTATCATCGGTGCGTGACGGCAGCTCCCTGGCCGCAGTGTTTGCTGCCCCAACCAACGTGTGCTGCTTACAGACCCTCTCCAGGGGTTTCTTCAGTCGTCTTGGTCTCCACTCCTCTCCCATGCCATTCTGAGCTCCGCACAGACGGTGACCTTCTAGGAGGTCGACCAGGCCAATTCACTTCCTGCTTGAAAGCTTTGGGAAAACTCCAAAGTCCTGTCCACAATGTGTCAGGATTTGTGCATGATCTTGCTGTGTTCACTGTCTCCCACCCCTGACTCACGTTCGCTGCCTTTCTAGAACTACAGTGGCCTTTTTTCTGTTCCTCACATAGACCTCAGAATGTGCACGTCATTCCCTCTGCCTAGAGTCCTTGCGTCTCCCTCTCACAGGGCTGGTCCTGCCTATCTCTCCTTTAGCCACTTAAAACAGTACCACTCCTTGATTTAAATGGTACCACTTTGAAGAGCTCTTCCCTCACTCTCCTGTACCTACCTTTTGCTGAGCCCCACATTCTCCATTTTAACCCTAATCTATTTCTAGACACTTTGACAATTTACAATTACTTTGGTTGTTCATGTGTTTTTTCTTTTCTCATTACAATGTAAGCTCCATGAGAGTTTCAGAATCCTGAAGGATCTGAGATTTTACTCTCCTTACAGGCTAACATGCTGGCCTGCCGTGGTTCAGGGCAGGGGTCCTCCACCTCTGGGCTGCAGACTGGTGCCTGGGCCTGTTAGGAAGCAGGCCGCACAGCAGGAGGTGAGTCTGAATGCAATGTGCTTGAATCATCCTGAAGCCATCCCCTCTACCCCAGTCCGTGGAAAAATTGTCTTCCACGAAACTGGTTCCTGAGGCCAAAGAGGTGGGGGACCACTGGTTTAGGGGATGTTGGCAGATGACATGAGGCTCCTGGGTCAGAGACAAAGGACTTTTACTGCACAGGAAGTGGCATGAGCTTCAGGCTTGTGCATTCTCAAGTTTGGATGGAGACATCCAGATGGGTGCTGCACATGCAGGGTCTGGGCATTGCAGCTGAGCAACCCTGTGCTTCAGGAGCCCCAGTTGTTTCTAATGAGATGCAAGAGAGCCTGACCTTGGCCTTGGAGGGAGTTATCTGTATTGCTCTTTAAATGAAATACCCTTGTCTCTGGAAGGAGATACTATTTCCATCTTTCAGGTTATTTGCTAAACAAGCAACCTCCAGAAGATAATGCCTGTAACTGGCAAGAGGCACGAGAGTGAGAGAGACCACAGAGAACTGTCTCCTGATGGAAGTGTTTTTCAGAACCCTCCCCTCCAAAAAAAGAACTCAGTCGAGAAATCAAGAAATTATAACCTTACAAGAATTAAAGCTTAACCACCAACACACGGACATTAGGAGTTTGAAGCAACCCACCGATACGAGTTGAGAACAAGAGCAGGACACGTGGAGAAGCAGAAGTTAGGCTCAAGCCCTGACTGGTGTGGCTCAGTTGGTTAGGCACCGTCCTGTAAAGTGAAAGGACGCCAGTTCGATTCTCAGTCAGCGGACATGCTTGGGTCGCGGGTTTGGTCCCCGGCAGGACTTGTGTGAGAGGCAACCGACTGATGTTCCTCTCCCTCTCTTTCTCCCTCCCTCCTCTCTCTCTAAAAATAAACACATAAATTCTCTTTTAAAAAGTTAGGGTCAATATTGCTGGGAACCTGGACAGATCAAGCAGGAAAGAAATGGCGGCAACCTAAGCAGTCAGTCTTGTTTGTAGCTACGACCATGGGAAAAGTGTGTTTGTGGCTTTCTCTTCTAATCATTGATTAATTCTTGCAAATTAGAAAAATGAATAACTTTATATGCATAGTGTACCTAATATAAACCTTACACAGCATTCCACAAGTTGTGTAAGGTTGCTTGACAAACAGTACAGATGTCCCTGATGTGCCTACCCACCCTTCACGTCTCCAGTCAATGCTTGTTCCTCCAGGAAGTCACCCTTGATCTCTGAATCTGGGTTAGGTGCTCCGTTAGTACTGGTCCAGCAGTATTTATCATATTGTTTGGATGATGGTTATGTTGGTGGCCCCCAAGAAAACCACATCTCCTGGTTTTTGTCAATGTATGTGGTCTCTCCCACATTGACTGTGGGTTTGGTCTTGTGACTTGCTTGGGCTGTGGGACAAGAGTCAGAAGGACACAAGTCAATAATTGATAGGACTTGCACGATGGGGCTTGTACTCCTTGGAACACGCCCTCTTGAAAGCCAGCCACGGAACTCTTGAGAAGCCCAGGTAAGACCACTGGACGATGAGAGAAGAGTGGCCACACTGGACCTCCCAGCCCCCTGCCAGCACCCACCTAACCACTGCTAGGCTTCGAGAGCACCGGGAAGCAGGACCCCCAGCTGAGCCCAGTCTAACACAAAGTCGTGAGAAACAAAAGTCATTGTTTTTTGTTTTTGTTTTTTTTTAAGACACTGACTTTTGGGATGGTTTATACACAGCAGTAATAACCAAAATATACTCTATTGTAACTACCTGTTACTTTGCCAATCAATTAAAATTCTAAGAAGACAAATCCGGGGTCTGCCTTGTTCTGAGTAGGGTTTCGATCAGTACTTTTTGGATGACTGCTCAGGTCCCTCAGGTCAGGTCAGCAGCACCATCAGCTTCCATTAAATAGGGGTAATTAAGCCCCTTGATTCTATGCACATACAAGTCATCATGAAAGGAAAAGTAGCAATCTATGACGTCCTGTGTCTCCTGCTGAAATTGGAATACCCCATCAAGTAAAAAAGTATTACTTTAAAGAACTTGTGAACTTCCGGCCAAGATGGAGGCATAGGTAGACACACTGTGCCTCCTCACACAACCAAAAGAAGGACAACAAATTTTAAAACAAAAAACAACCAGAACTGACAGAAAATCGAACCGTATGGAAGTCCGACAACCAAGAAATTAAGAAACATACCTCCAGACCGGTAGGAGGAGCGGAGAGGACTCACGTGGCGGGGCAGTGGCTGGCGGACCAGGGAAAGGCGCAGCTGGCTGGGAGAGGTGGCGGCTGCGGACCGGGCGTCCCACTCCCTCATGAGGATAAACCGGGAGGAACAACTGGGGAGCAAGACAGACCCCGCAACCCAGAGTTCTAGCTTAGGGAAATAAAGCCTCAAAGCCTCTGATTGAAAACTCCTGTGGGGGTGGAGGCAGCGGTAGCGGGAGAAACTCCCAGCCTCACAGGAGAGCTTGTTGGAGAGACCCACAGGGTCCTAGAGCGTACATAAGCCCTCCCACCGGGAATCAGCACCAGAACCAGCACCAGAAGGGCCCAATTTGACTGTGGGTAGCGCAGAAAGTGACTGAAAACCAGCAGAGAGCGGAGCAACCGCCATTGTTCCCTCTCAGTCCCCTTCCCCACAAACAGTGTCACTACAGAGCGACGTGGCTGCCCTGTCCTGGTAAACAACTAAGGCTCCACCCCTTACTACGTAACAGCACGCCAAGACAACAAAAATGGCCCAAATGAAAGAACAGATCAAAGCTCCAGAAAAAATACAACTAAGTGACCAAGAGATAGCCAACCTATCAGATGCACAGTTCAAAACACTGGTAATCAGGATGCTCACAGGCTTGGTTGAATTTGGTCACAAATTAGATAAACAAATGAAGGCGACAATAAGGGAAATAAAGGCAAATGTACAGGGAACCAACAGGGATGGGAAGAAAACCGGGACTCAAATCAATGGTGTGGTCCAGAAGAAAGAAAGAAACATTCAACCAGAACACAATGGAGAAACAAGAATTCGAAAAAACGAGGAGAGGCTTGGGAACCTCCAGGATGTCTTTAAACGTTCCAATATCCGAATCATAGGGGTGCCAGAAGGAGAAGAGGAAGACCAAGAAATTGAAAACTTATTTGAACAAATAATGAAGGAGAACTTCCCTAATTTG
>VMDR010023583.1:0-15506 GCA_007922815.1 Macrotus californicus | reverse complement strand
AGATGCTATTTATTTTAAAAAGAATGTGCTACCCTCAGGCATGAGGATGACGCAAAGCACTTCCCAGAAGAGAAGGTATGAAAGCCACTAGCTACTCAGAACTATATAATTATGATTAAATAAAATTAAAAAAAATCAGTTCCTTATACTAGCCATAATGAAGTAGCTAGAGAACATCGGTACCATTGAATACTCGCAAATCAGAATACAACAGCAGTTTAAATGGCCTCACATTTATTAATGAACCAACTGCAGAAAAAAAAATCAACAGAGAAAAATCATTTTTCTGATAATTTTCCATTAAAACCGTGCAGAGAGTAGTGACCTTTTCAGTGATTTGAAGAGGCAGACTACCTGGACAGAGCATAACTATGGGAGCCATCTCTTATATGCTCTTTCCTAGAGAACCTAGAGAAGAGTTTGGTGCTTTTCCAATGTCATGTGTGTTTCCTTGCAAATCTGGTTTGTTTCTTCCCCACTGTCTCCTCTTGGAGCCGTACCTGCTTTTATGACCAGTTTTCATTCGATTCCACTGGGGAAGGGGCCTATTCTGCTTCTGCTTCCTGGCCAGGAACCTCTTGATCCTGAAAGTCTTGTGAGAAGACATGACAAAGAAGAGACCACGAGGGCAGAGAAAGGGAGAGGAGGAAGCGGTCTCTGTGATATATATATATATATATATATATATTATGCTTTCAATAGTAGAAAGTAAAAAAAAATAGAAATAAAAATTACGAAAACACTTGATTTATGAGTGAAAATGTAACTAATAGAAGAAAAACTTGCATTCATTTTAACTTATATTTTGAAGTAAATTATTTATGAACTTGAGCATTTTATTTATTTATTTTTTAAGCCTCACCCAAGGATATGTTTATTGATGTGAGAGACACAGAGAGAGAAACATCAATCAGTTGCCTCTCATAGGCTTGGCCACCGGGGATGGAACCCACAACCCAGGTATGTGACCTGACCCAGGAGAGGGAACCTGGGACTTTTTGATGTATGGGACTGTGCCTGACCAACTGAGCTCCAGCCTGGGCTCATTTGGTGTCAATGATTTGTCACACTTCTAATAAAAACACACGATAGAATGGATGAATCAAGGTGTCTTTGCGCTGCTGTTAGGGACCAGTGTTCTAGAGCTTCTCCTTCTAATGTGGCAACTCCTAGGGACATGTGGCTGTGGAGCACTTGAAATATCAGGAGTCCAAATTGAGGTGTGCTAAAGGTGTAAAGTGTACATCGGCAAATTGTGACTCGGGACTGGATGGTAAATAATTTAGGCTTCGTGGGCCAAGAGGCAAAATGGAGAGGAAAATATATTGGTACTTATATAACGAGAGAAAACAAATTTTCACAACCTTTTTATTGATGAAATCCCAAATACAGTAATAGTTGAGCACAATTTTTTGCACTACACACCTGCGAGAGGAAATGAGTTCTTTCTAGAGGAGGCTATTTCTCTTGTAGCTATTATCATATAGATTGCAAAAGTTCCTGTGTGAAAACGCTTGGCTCTCAGGTACAAAGAGGCAGGGCTGTGGATGTGGCCTTGGGCCACAGTTTGTAGACCCTTGTAGTTGGACACCCGTCGTGTGCAATGAGCTTGGGGGTATTCCGGGTTGAGGGGGTCACTCCAGGTTGCGAGATTCGTGCATTGCCTCTTGCAGCACTCTCCCTAAGTGCCCAGTTAATCTGGTTCATTAGCTTTCCCCCACGAGGCAGGACCAAAGGTCAAGAGTTGTGATCTGGAGGTGTCCCAGGGAGGAGATGCCTTAAAGCTTTAGGACTACCCAGGGATTCCAAACCTACCGCCCTGGGGCTGTGGTCAGCCCCTGCCTCCCAGCACCCTCCGGCTCTCCCACCACCCCTGCTCCCGCCCCCCCCAAGTGCGCTTCTCCTCCCCATTGCGCAGGCTGTTCCTCTCCACCACTCTTCGCTCCACCTCCGGGAACAGCCGCGGCGCTTTCAAGTTCCTCCCCCGGCCCCGCCCCCTGAAGCCCCGCCTCCCGCCGCTCAGCCTCTCGCAGCTGCTCTTTGCCAGTTCCTCAGTCCTTCTGGCTGTCGTGCTTTCCCGCTCCTGCAGCCGCTTCTAGTGCTATCGCTGCCTCCGTCTCGGTCGCGCACCCGTCGAATCTCAAGATGACCAACATCGTGCTGTTCAGCGGCAGCTCGCACCAGGACCTGTCCCAGCGTGTGGCCGACCGGCTGGGCCTGGAGCTGGGCAAGGTGATCACCAAGAAGTTCAGCAACCAGGAGACCAGGTGGGGACCCCGCCGGGCCGGGGAGGGCTCCAGGAGCCGGGCTGCGCGGCTGGGCCGGGCGCCCCCCCTTCCGGGGCGGGCCAGCCACGACGCGGCCTCCGCGCCACCGTCGCGGCGCCCCCCCCGGAAAGCCTAGGAGGGCGGCCCTAGCCTGGAAGGGCACCCTCGGGGCGATCGCAGCGCCTCAGAGCGCGGTGGGCACAGCCGGCGGGAAGTGCCTGGGTGCGGGGCAAACGGGGATGGCCGCCCTGGGTGTGCTCGCCCCGGTTTCGTATCCCTGCGGGGCTGATCCCAAACCCCGCGTGCTCGGGAAGGTTCCACCCACGCCCCCACCCCTCGGTCTGGGGAGCCGCGTGGTAAAAGCTGCCAGGTGACTGTTCTGAGCAGCCGGGATATAACCCTTTGCGTTAACCAGCCGGTGTGGTTCTGGAAAGGTTTTAAAGACCGTGGGAACTCCGGGGGCGCACGTGTTAGGTTGCCTTACGCTTCCTCTAATTTTTCTGCCTCAAAGATGATATACTTCCAGCTCCTTCGCAGTTCTGGGACTTGGCTGTGTCCAGGAGACAGGCCATGGCTGGAGTGTAACTGCCACCCAGTCTCAGGTCCACAACAAGCGCTCGCCTCTGCTCATTGAAGGCAGGTGGTGGCCACTTCACAGGCCCGCGCGGGGGCTCCTTTCTCCACCTGCCTGAGTCTTCAAAGCTCTCTAACTAATTTCAAGTTGGTCTCGTTTCTCCCCGCTCTCCCTTTAAATATCTAGCGCTGCGCACGGCTCCTGATCACTTTTTATCTCTGGCCAAGACCCACTTCAGAATTTTCAACAAGTGGCGCTGGAACAGTTGGTGTCACCTGCAAAACAAACAAACACACACCCTCCATCCGTACTTCCTGCCATTTGAAAAATTAACTTGAAGTACATCATATAGACCTAAATATAAACCTAGAATGAAAAATTTCTGGATGAAAACATAAACAGAAAAGCTTGATGACCTTGGGTTAGGCAAAACATTTCTTAGATACCAAGATGTTACGTTACGACTTATGGGGAAGGTGGTATTCATTGTCAGCTGTTTAGAGGTGAATCCCTTCTTCCCCATGGGAAATTATAGTTACAGGGCCCTGATGATAATATAAGTGAAGAAACATTTGTGACTGAGTGGCAGGTGGTATTAATGCTTGGAGTCCTTCGACTAGAGAAGCCCTCTTTGCGTAGTTTTATCCAAAAGACCAGGGGGGTGGCAGGGGCTCAGGAAAAGGACAGTATAGCCATGTTTGAACGCCACAGTATTTCGCCAGTCCCATGGAAGTTTCAGTAGCATTAAGAGCACCAGGAGAATGGGATAATAGTGTTTGTTCAGGAGGTGGTATCATATAAGTACAGGAGAAATTTCTGGATGAAGTGCATTTTGAAAGCAAATATGTCACTCTTCCGTGTTATCTCATGTAGCCCAGCCCTCGGCTGCTAAAGAATGTGGTTAATCTAGATCAGAAGTCCATTGTGAAGTCAGCACTGAATTTCTGTTGGGTGAAACTCACACACACGTGAAGTATCAAAGCAGACTCAATTTTATTTGGTTTTGAGTCATTTTATGACTACCACTTGCTTAGTTAGAAATCATGAGGTCTTAAAAACCGTTCTACATAAAGTCTCGCAATTGCTTATGTAGTTACATTCTTTGTTTTGAATATCTACACTCTAAACGGTTAACTTCTTGACTTTGCTATGAACTATGTAGGTCCAGAGGCTGATTTTTATCAATAACCCGCTCTGTACCAGGTACTGTGTTAGCAATCCAGTTTTTACTGTGTGCCCGTAAGACCGGAAACGGAAGGGTGAAAGGAAGAGAGAACGGATTCAGTTCATGTAAGGGGTCCTTCTGTGAATCTCTTACTGAGCCAGGACTGGAAATCTTGTTTGCTGTCTCCTGGTCATCACTGCTCCCAGTCCCAATTTTTCAAACAGTATGGAACTGGACCAGAGCCTCCTGATTTTACCTTCCCATCTGTAAAGCATTTCACATATGAGGGAGGTGTCTGCCCCAGCGTTTACTATAGCCACTGAAATGCCATGATGACGCCCTAGGACAACGCTGATGATGGGGTCTGAACGTCCTGGTCAGTTAGCCTGCCCACGGAGTTCTTAGCTATGTTGTAAGACCCAAAGTTCTGATTATCTCATGTTGGGTAACAAATCACCCCCAGAACTTCATGGCTTAGGATAATAATTATTTCTTTGACTCTCAAATTTGTAATTTGGGCAGGGTTCAGGAAGGAAGGCTTGCTTCTGCCCCATGTGGTGGCATCTGGGACAGTAAATTGCCACCGGAGGATCCGCTTCTAAGATGGCTTACTCACGTGATTGGTAAGTTGGTACTAGCTTCTGCCTGGCAGATTGGTTAGCAACCTCAGTGCCTCTCCACTGGGCTGGCTTCACCTGGAAGCCAGGTGCCAAGCGTGAGTATTCCAATAGACGGGATACGGGAGCTACCAGTCTATTAAGGCCTGGGCCTCATCACTTCTGTCACATTCTACCATCAAGCAGAGTCCTTCCAGATCCAAGGGGAATCCTCTTGATGGAAAAAGTGTTAGAGAGGCTGAGGCCATCTTTTAATTGCCACATCCATTCATTGTTGACTCAGATAAACTCACCAGCCTTCTTATTTTGGGATCAGTAAAGATCCTGTATCTAAAGAGCAAATGGATGCTGCCTTCTGGCCACAGTTTTTCAAAGTCCTAGAATAAAGATCAGCCGTGATCATTTTTTTGAGGAGAAGCAGGAATAGCTTTGGGAAAAAGTTGCCATGGTAATATGATTTTCTGTCCTCCCCTGGACTTCTAGTCATATGGGGATTGGGGTTCCTGAGGAAAACTAGGCCAAAGAGGCAGAAGTTTGGTGATGAACAGTCATCACACCGGGAATTGGCAAACTTTATGTCAAGGACCAGATAGTGAATAGTTTAGGGTTTGCAGGCCCTGTCGTCTCTCTAGCACCATACCGTTCTGTAAGCTAGAAGTGCATCATGGGTCCCTGTGTTCTTTCTGGAGGTGCTGGGGGCGGGGGGGGCGGATTCCATTTCCTGGCCTTTCCCAGCTTTTAGAGGCTGCGCGCATTCCTCGATTCTTGGCCCCTTCTCCCATCTTCAAAGCCAGCAACGAAGTATCTCTCTGACCCCACTTCAGTCTTCACATCTTTCTGTGACCTCTTCTCTCTCCCTCTTCCATTCGTAAGGACCCTGTGATTGCATTGGTCAACTAGAACAGTCCAGAATAGTCTCCCTATTTTAAGGTCAGCTGATGTAGTAACCTTAATTCCAGCTGCCGCCTTGCCACGCCAACCAGCAGATTTCCAAGGTTCAGCAGATGACAGAAATATCTCTAAACAGGCCGCTGTTCTGCCTACCACATCATTCTCAGCCCGTGGGCTGCAGATTATTGGCCCATGAACTACGTGGGGCCATGACTTCCAGATTGGCTTCATCCCAGAGGTGACGTGATGTTCACAAAGGAATTCCATTTAGCTCCTTTGCCCTCGAAGATAGGAGGCAGTACATAGAATTCTGTCTGTCCCTCTCATCCCGACAGGTTGACATTGAACTGTTTTTATCCATAGTCGAGCACGTGCAAGAAAATGACGCACGTGCTCTTATCAAAACTCATTTTCAGATTGTGTCAACTTGGAAAACTTCATTTTTGTCTTCTAATCTACTTGAGGTTGGGTAGAAGCTTCTCTTGATTCAGATAGGCTATGTTATGGTCTCTCAAATGTCACTTGTGTTTACATTTTCTTTAGAAATGGGCTCTTTTAATAATAGCATTGAGGATAAATGGCTTCTGATAGCAGAAGAGTGATAAAAGGAAATCCATGCCTTGTGATTTTAAAATAAGATTCAGTGGCTTTGTTTTTTGGCTGTGCCTTTTATTTACAGTCACTTCTGTAAGGTGGCAAATGCATTTCTAAAAATCATCACACTATGTAAAAGCGTATAGTAAAAAACCACAGGGCTTATGGGGAAAATGGAGTTAGGGACACAACACTGAAAACTTCCTTTGTGACATTTTTTTTTTAAAGATGGGAATATAATAAAAATGGTGAAACACTTTTACACGTATTACATGTTCAAAAAATACACAAAGGCTACAGTTACTATGGCACTTTTTGGTGAAAAAGACCTGCAGGTTGGTTGCTTGATGAAATGGGTCTTGGAAGGGTTGGAGCTTGAGTTGTGGGGAGTTCAAAGGGGAGGGGATCAGAAATGCTGGGGAGCCCTGGCTGGTGTGGCTTAGTGGATTGAGCGCCAGCCTGCAAACTGAAAGGTAGCCTGTTCGAATCCTAGTCAGGGCGCATGCTTTTTATTTGCACTTGCGGGCCAGGTCCCCAGGAGGGGGCGCGTGAGAGGCAACCACACATGGATGTTTCTCTCCTTCCCTCCCTTCCCCTCTAAAAATAAGTACAATGTAAAAAAAGAAAAGAAAAACGCTGGGGACAGTTGCGACAGCAGATGTGGGTGGGTATGGCTGTTGTCCTTGAGAGGGGGCTGTATCTATGGACTATTTATTAGTGTCTCCACTTAGTCTTCTGCGTTCTCGTGGGAAAGCAAATGTGGAATCTTGTTATGCTCACATTGTTTCGAATATGCCCAGATTGTTTCTAAAATATCAATCACGGGCGGAAGATTTTGCCTTTTTGAAAACAAACATTTAAGCAGAGTTGACACCGTCCTTGATTCTCAGCAACGCTCTTGAAGGACCGGCCTGAGCACGTGGCCCGAGTTTGCTCTTCTTCCTTGGAAGGGACGTGCCATTGATGGGCAGGCAGGCTGGCTCTCAGGTTGAACATTCAGAATTCTGTCCCCCAAATTCAGAAATTTTCCAACATGCAATTTTGAGAGATTTTCAAAGTTCCTATTTACTCTTCTCAAGAAGCTCCTGGAGGGTGCCAGTCAGCAAAACAAGGAAGTGCACCAAGAAAGAGCACAGAAAGTGGGAAATGCTGTGTGGCAGAGGGGCGGAGGGAATCCCTGGGGGCAGCACAGGGGGGCCAAAAGGGCCCAGGTCAGCCGGCCCTGGGCAAGTCGAGGTGGGATGCTGAAGTGGAGATAGCCCTGGAGGCTTCTGACCTGGTGGGATTTTGGTTAGCCAGGTATCTAGGCTGGATTTTGTGTTCAGTAATTAGAAAACTTAGCAAATGAGAAGATTAATTTCCTCCAGGGAAAACAAACCCCCCAACACATTGTGCATAAAAGGGACATACTATAAACTTTGCCTTAAGCTTATTACATGGGCTCAACTCTGCTCAGCATTTACACAGTTAAAATGTAGTGCTCATATTTGGTTAGAATACTGATCGATTTTGGGATGATGGCCAGACAAGGTGGGGGCGGCGGCGTACCAAGCAGGTGATGGGACAGGGAGGAAATAGCAAAACAGAAAAATCCTTCTTTTCATAGTGAGAAGTCTTACGTGGAGGCTAGAGTAGGAAATCAAGATGGAGCCGTACAAACATTAGCTGGAGACTTGGAGATAAATGTCAAAAAAACCTTATCAAGTGTTGAAATTGGTTGCCTCTGGGCTGTTTGTTCTAAGCCTTACAGAATGATTTGAAGTTTTTAAAGCAACGTGCATATGTAACTTTAATAAACATAAATAATTAAATATCATATTTAGCAGAAAAGAATTAACATAGCAGGATACAGACAGATTTCTAAGAAGCACATAAGGTCGCCTCATACATGGACAAGGCCTGCTTGGAAAGGTGGCCTTCGGCTAGCCTCTGAGAACTTAGCTTTAGCTAGGGTTCCCTCCATTCATTCCCTGATAGGGAGGGCTCACTGCGTGAATGGTGTGGTTAATGCCCAATGCCTGGGAATCTGGGATTTTGGTATGTGCCAGGCAGACAGTGCCTACGTGACCAGCCCCCCAATCAAACCTCCAAGTCTCTTAATGAGCGTCCTTGGTACACAGCAAGCACTTCACATGCATTGTCACCTCTCATTGCTGGGGGACTTAAGCTCAACCTGTGCGACTCCACTGGGATGGACACTTGGGAGCCTGCACCTGAATTCGCCCTGTGCGCCTTTCCCCTCAGCCCACTGTGCTCGGTGCCCTCTGGTTGGGATGCATCGTACCTGTGAGTACAGCTGTCTGCTCAGTCCTGGCCGAGCATCAAACCTCGGGGGTCTTGGGGACCCCACATGAGAGAAATATGCTTTCGGATTAATGGCTGCCATTTTTCTTCTCCAAGCGTGGAGATTGGTGAAAGCGTGAGAGGGGAAGATGTCTACATCATCCAGAGTGGCTGTGGAGAGATCAACGACAACCTGATGGAGCTGCTCATCATGATCAACGCCTGCAAGATCGCATCGTCCTCCAGGGTGACTGCCGTGATCCCGTGTTTCCCGTACGCGCGCCAGGATAAAAAGGACAAGGTACGAAAGCTGTGTCCTGTCGGAGGACCCTGCTCTGGGTTAACGTTACCTTTTCTCTTTTATTTTTTCGTACCTTAGAATATCTAGAAAGTGTTTGCCTGCTCTTTTAATGGTCAAATAAACATGCTTTTTCACCTTGGCTTTTTCAAAGGTTTGTCTTTGAGGCAGCCATCATGTTAATATTTACAGCTAGAGAAACAGATAAAGCATAATATTTTTGCAGGTCTTAAAATACCATTACAGTTCTGTAGCAGCGATTTGCCACCTTTTTCACCTCATGGCACGCATAAACAAATTCTAAACTGCAGCACACCAAAAAATACATTTTTGCCGATCTGACAAAAAAAAAACATGCAATTTTGATTCACTCACACTGGATAGCTACTGTTGTGTTGGCTGTTGTCATTTTTTTATTTGACAGTCTAAGGGAAAAGTGGTCAGTGCCCCCTGACTGAGTAGTCAGGTACTACATGTTGTACAAATTCTTGCGGCACACCGGCTGAAAGTTGCTGTTCTGTATTGATGAAGTGGTTGAGCATCTTTGTGCTGGTGGATAGACCTAAGTACCCACTCACACTCATGCCCACCCAGTGAGCACAAAAACCGGGGTAGGGGTGAGTGAGAATCAGGTCATTGGGCTGTATCAGCGCTAGTATCGTGGCTGGGGTCCTGGACTGTAGTTTTTCACAGTGTTACCATGAGGGGAAACTGACTAAAGGACACACACATCGTTTCTTATCATTATCTCTTTTTAACCTTTCAAGAGAATGAAGCCAATGTCTATGAATTATTCTTTGAGTAACACTAGCTCAATAGTGGCCTTGGGGAAAAATCTGACAAGTTGGAATTGAGGGAAACTTTAAAGGGGATTTTATTAGTTTCCTAGGGCGACGGTAATGAATTAGCACAAACTGCGTGGCTTAGAACAGAAATGTATTCTGTTCCCGTTCTGGAGGCCAGAGGTCAGAAATCAACCTCTGCGCAGAGCCGAGCTTGCTCTGAAGATGTTAGGGGGGAGCCTTCTTTGCTTCTTGTGGTTTCTGATGGCTCCTGGCAATCCTTGGCCTCTGGCAACATCAGTCCTATCTCTGTTGTCACATGGCCTTCTTCCCTGCGTCTCTTTGCCTGTCTTATAAATGGACAGTCATTGGATTTACAGCCCACCCTAATCCAGAATGATCTCATCTTGCCCTTTCCCTTCATTATTATCTACAAAGACCCCATTTCCAAATGAGGTCACATTTTGAGGTTCTGGGCGGACAGGAGCTGTGGGAGATAGCATTCAGCCCACTGCAGGGATGCACTCTTAAGCTGTTTTCTGCTCTCTATCTTAGGAATGGCCGTTCAGGCAGGTTCCACACGAATCCTTGCAGTTTATAAGACACATTGCTATTCTGTCAAGCGGTGACTAATGGTGAGAACGCTTTTCCCCAAGTGCACCTCCATTTGTCTTCATAGTTCATTTTGTGAAGCGACGCAAGTTTCTAAACAGCTACAAGATCCCCTCATGTATGAAAACATTCCCTTTATAAATTTGAAGTCATATACCAAGGTGGTGTGGGGTCCAGAGCCCATGCCAAACACAGCCTAGTTCATTTGTCCCTGCGGTCTCAATCTGAGGAACATCATTCTGCAGTTGACATGCGATTTACAACATCCAGATTAGAAGGTGTCAGTGGCCTTTTTCTGTAAGAGGCTGTATGGTCTCTGGCAACTCCTGAGCTCTGCGTGTGTATCAGACAGAGACAGACAATAAGTAAATGACCGGCGTGGCTGAATTCCAACAAAACTTGCATTTATGGATACTGAAATATGAATTTTGTATAATTGCCACATGCCATTGAAATGTTCTTCTTTTGATTTTCTTCCAGCTGTATCGTCCTGTAAAAGCCATTATTAGCTCACTGGCAATACAAAAACAAGTGGCTGGCCCGATTTGGCCCACGGGCCATAGTATGCGGACCACCCACATTAGAGCATCCATTGCTTGTCTGTGTGTGTGTGTGTGTGTGTCATGTCGTGACTTAGCTTTTTAGCTCAGGGCCACCAAAATGTTAGGTCACTTCTGCTGCTGTGAAGCATATGACCACCCACTTGTTATTTATGGAGCTTCTTTTATTCTAAACTTGATTTGCAAGTTTTATGTACATTTTTAGCTGCTAAATTTCAATATTTTGTCCCATCAGTGTGAACTGTTGTTTCCGCTACTCCTCTCGTCTGTGTTTCCATGGCAGCATCTCATCCTTGTCCTTGTCCTTGTCCTAAAGGAACTAATATTCTGCTACTCGGTCTTCACCAGGCCGCAACAGGGTTAATAAAATGTATAATCTGTTTATTCTGTAATTTGCAGTCAGGTTCTCCTTTCACTTCTAGTAGCTTTTTGCATTTGGGGCTGAAGATATTTGATAATTGTAACTTCTTCAGCATTACAGGGCCCTTTCCCACTGATTTGTAAACTAACTTCTGTAACTGATAAAAATACTGAGACTCCCTCATTCTTGGTTTGCAAGTATCCGATTTGCCACTGTTTCCAAGGTTATATTTTCTAGCTTTGTTTCTTATGCATTCATAATGCACTCTTTGTTATATAGAGGAGCCAGCACGGGCTGGTCTCCTGCCTCACAGGGGAATGTGACGTGCTCCTGACCTCTGACCTCCAATGGCCAGCAGTGCCCCTTGCCATGGTGCTGACAGACAGAGTCCCACAGAATTCCGAAAACCCTGGTGGGTTTAGCTGTTCTGTGGGTCTGCGTCATCTGACTGGCGCTTTATTCGTTTTCCCCTCCTAGGACATGTAGACGGGTTAGCCATTTGGGGCTACCTCAAGCACCCGTTCCTTCCCTCCCCTTCACCCTTTCTTCACCACGGTGCTGTACTTGTGTTTCATGTTAGAGAAACTGATGAAGGAATCATGGAGGGCCATATGAATTGCCTGTTGCTACCACAATGCATGGCCACAAACTGGGTGGTTTAAGACAACAGAATTACATTCTCTCACACTTCTGAGGCCAGAAGCAGAAAATCAGGCTGGGGCAGCGCTCCATCCACAGGTTCCAGGGGAGGCTCCTTCCTGGCCTGTTCCAGCTTCTGGCTTGAGGCCTCCTCGCTCCAACCTCTGCTTCTATGTTCACATGGCCTTGTCTCGTCTCTGTCAAATCTCTCTCTTTAAGGGTACATGTGACAGCACCCCAACCCTGCAGGATAATTGCCCTATCTAGGAACTCTTCGCATAATCACATCTGCAGAGACCTTCTTTCCAAATAAGGTAACAGTTACCCAGGTTCCAGGGATTACACCCTGATGTCTCTGGGGCCACCGTTCAGCTCACTGCAGGGCACGTTGAAGGAAGTCATTAATGTGTTAATAAATGGACATTTTAAAGGTAGTTCAAGCTGGAGGTAGTGTCATTATTATATCATTTCTCATCTAAGCCAGGACACTTGAGAGGTCGAAAGGAGCTCTGTGAATAATTAGGCCAGGAAACAGGTGTTTCTGACACATGGCCACCTTTCTATAGGCCTCTGGCTTTGGGACTGACCTTGGAGCTGGCCGAGACATATAGATGCTTCTGACACTACTGTTTCTGTCACACCTGTATAGTCAATGTGCCTCGTGTTAAAATAAGTAGGGAGACAGTTTCCCTCTTTCACCAAACTGGTCGAAAGGGAAATTCTTCATTTTTGTCTGTCATTTCAGATATGGTGTGCCTTTGCATTTTGTTTTTTAAACTGCTGCTAATAGCTGTCAATAATTGTTCTATGCATTCCCCAGGTCAAATGGATTGGCTTTGTATTGGGGAACTGTATTGAAGTGGGGGTAACAAGGGCTTGAGAGGAATGGCTGGAGACTTCATTTATCAGCAAGGGTGAGTGATGAGGAGACCCTGAGGGGCAGGAGGGCACGCCTTCCCCTTTTTGGCTTCACTTAGGTAGGCTAAAGGTCACGTGATGTTTGAAGGTGATGGGAAGGCATGGACCACACTTGCTCTCAGGGCTCAAAGAAAATTCTCCTCCTGGGTCCCAGGAGGAGCCCCGGACAGCCTTCCTCTTGCCTTTTTCCTCCCAGAGAACTGTACTGCCGTCTCAGCCAGAGAGGTTTCAGGTAATTGATCTGCTTCGAGTTACCTGCAAAGAAGCCCAGAAAAAGCTGGAGCCTTTGAACCATATCCAAAGCTTGTTTCATCATTTTGGACCTCACTGGTCCCTTTTAAGCAAGCCCTGTACATCTGCAAATTGTATTTTTGGTTTTGTTTATATGTGCAAGAGACCAGGGACAAGTTCTGACAGTGAAGGAAGGGTCTCATCAATCGGACGCTTCAACACGATGCAGTACTACCACGGAAGATGGTGATGCTGCGGTATTCGTTGTAGAATTCATGGTGCAGTGTGGTCTGAGCTCTGGGGTTCCACCTTTGGAATCAGGTGGACTCAGGCCTGAATTTCAGTGCCGTTATTCTCTCAGTTCGTCCTTCGTAAAAGTAGCTTAAACGCTTTGTGCCTTTAGTTTTCTCATCTGTAAATTCAGAATAATATTTGCTACTATTTATAAAGTGCTTAGCAGAATTCCCCCCCGCAAAAGGTATCATTTTTTTTTTTATTCTCACCTGAGAACATGCTTCTTGATTCGAGAAAGGGAAGGGAGGGAGAGAGAGGGAAAGAAACATTGATGTGAGAGAGTAACATCAATCAGGGTGTTAATGCTCTTGGATGGTCCCAACTGGGGACCAAACCTGCAACCTGGGCATGTGCTTTGACTGGGAGTCAGACCTGCAACCTTTTGGTCTACGAGGCCCTGCTCCATCAAACTGAGCCACAGAGGCCAGGGCCAGGTGTCAAATTTTTTAGGCTTTGCAGACCGCTGGGTAGAGACAAATAGCTCAATTCCACCATTTTCGCATGAAAGCAGCCGTATAGCTTATGTCCAGGAAGGGGCGTGGCTTGTTCCACTAAACCTTTATGGACATAGCAATGTGAATTTCATATACTTTTCAAATGTCACATACACTGTTCTTGTTCTGATTGTCTTTCAACCACTTAAAAATATAAATTCCATTCTTAACTCAGGTTGTACAAAACCAGACCACAGGCCAGGCTTGGGGACACTACCAGCTCTAGGGGACACTCAGTAATTGCTAGTTTATTTTCCCAGTAAAAGCAGTATGACAGGTCCCAGCCAGTGTGGCTCAAGTTGGTTGGGCATCTTCTGGCAAAGCAAAAGGTCACCGGTTTGATTCCTGGTCAGGGCACATGCCTAGGTTTCAGGTTTGGTCCCTGGTTGGGGTGCGTGCGAGAGGCAGGCGATCAAATGTTTCCTTCTCACATCGACGTTTCTCTCCCTCCCTTCTCTTCTCTCTAAAATCAAAAATTTAAAAATAAAAAGTAAATTCAAAAGTAGTATGATGAGCAAGTAAATAATTATGGGCAAGACTGCAAATAATTACTTCGGAGGTGATAGAGGACTTGTAGCTTTTTTCCAAACTGTTTTCAAGGTTCTGTTCTCTTTCCAATGAAATTGTTTCTTTTTATTTCTGAACTGAAAAAAAAATTGAGGACCATTGTTTTGATTTGAATTTCTCCAATCTTGTCCATTTTTCAAGGTTACCAAATGTACACTTTCAGCAGCGGGGCTTGAGGCCTGAAATAGCCAGAGAGTCTTTATCATGATTGGGCCGGCCCACGAAACCTTTGACCTTTAGGCATGTCTCATTAGGGTAGTCCCAACGTTTTATTTTTGGTTACTGTACTTTGATTCTACCTTTGTTGAAATGTCAGGCTAATTTTCCTTTTTATTGGCTGTAAAGTCAGTTAACTTGTAAATCATTTTTCCTGCAAGATTCAGTTGGGCCTTGAGCCAAACGATGAAACAGTGGTAAAACCAAATTTGTAAGCAAGGCCCTGTGGCTTGGGTCTCAGAAGGAAAAAATGCTCGAAGTAGTAAGAGCAATGGACAGGAATCTTCCTGCCAGTTATAAACTTGTAGGGAAAGTCCCAAACTTACTAGTGTTTCAAGTCAGACTGGATTCCAAAGAAGTCCCAGTAATCAATTGATTCTTTTAATTATTCTGTGATTTTGGTAAACTAAAGCATTCTCACAGTCGGTGAAGCTAATGATGAAGCCTTGGAAACTTGCTGTTAACAGAGATTCTCTTAAGAAATAATTATCAAAGATGAGCATTGTGTGCAAGGTACAGAGCCATGTGCTGTAGATGACGCGAAAAGTCTCCAAACCCAGTTCTTTGTCCTTGAGGGTCTAGTTGTGAACCCCAACGTCCATATATAGACGATGTTCTCATGTCAGTCTTTCAGTGGGTAGTCCCAAATGGTGGGGGGCCAAATTTGAGCCAGTGCCATGTCCCTTTAGAAGGGACAGACCCTTTTTCTTTCTGGAGTTCTCAGAGTGCCTTCTAGTTTGGAGACCTGAACCAGCTCTGGAGGATCAGATAGGTTGGCTCAGCAGAGATGGGGTGAAATGTAGGTGTGGCAGGTGTATGGGTGTGACAGTACTTGGAAGTGTCCCCCAAAAGAGAGAGAGCAGGCCCAGGACAGACTGCGGGGAAGACCCTTGTGGCAGAGGCACACTTGTGGGAGGACCAGCTCTCAGTGGCTAGAGCCAGACTGGCCTGTGGGCTTCCTGTCCCAAAGGTAACGTGGAACAACTGGGGAGTGAGCAGTGAAAACATATGTGATCATAGGTAGTTAGTTGAGAAGGTTGAAAAATGTTTTTAAAATAAGAAATGTTTTCCCATAATCTCACTGTCTAGAAACATCTACTATTAACATTTTGGGACATTTCCTCTAATTCTCTGTGTGTTGAA
>VMDR010023582.1:0-15508 GCA_007922815.1 Macrotus californicus | reverse complement strand
CAATTGATTGCCTTTCTTAGGGGACCAACCTAGGCATGTGTCTTGACCAGGAATCAAACCAGCAACCTTTCACTTTGCTGAACAATGCCCAGCCAATTGAGCCACACTTGTCAGGGCTCTTCTTGTCTTTTTCTATGCACATGACATTCAACCATATGGGTATTATATCAACCACACCCCTTGATGAGGGAGAAACTTACCTTATTCAAGCTGGCTAAAATTGAATGAATTTACTATAAGGGTTTTGAGCATAAGCTTTTATGTCCATAGTGTTCTTATATAAAACTAAAATTTAACTTTCGTTTTCTCTGTTAAAAGGAAAACACTTTCTGGACCATTGGCCTGTTCTTGGTAAGAGATCGTGAAAGGTGTTTCTTTACATTTTCAATGAGCTGCAAGTATTATTTATAGACATAGAAAGCAAGTGTTTTGTGTCTTGCCAAAATACTTTAGAGTAACCTACAAGACAATACATCTGCTACTCAGTAAGCCACTTCACCAATGTCTAATGTGCAGGCTCTAAGTCTTGATATCCTTTCTGTGAACAGCACTGAGGATGCCTCTCTGCTGTGTTTGCTCTCAGGGAAGTAATTTATGCATGTTAACTTTAGGGGCTTTTTTGTGGACAAGGTTAGCCATAATCTACTTCACTGGGAAGAGAATATTTCCACCTATGCTCAGTATGGCAGAAGTAAAGTCCTAGGGTACTTATGCAAAGAGTGCATAGAAAGGAACATATAGCATAAGAGGAGGCATTAGGAAGGATTGCAGAAGAGATCAAAGGTGTTCAAAGTGAAGGTGATCTTTTATGTACCATGATAAGCAATGAAACCAGATGTAGACTACAAACCAAGTGATGGGTCCACACTGCTCTGAAAGAATCCCCTTTTTTCTAGCCTAAGCTAAACTATCTGGGTTCTCTCCAAAAGCAATGGTGGTAGGAAGCCTTTGCTGTCACAGGGATGGTTACTTAGTGGATCACAGCACCTGTGATATATTTTGATGTTCCTGAAACATTCCTAGGAGCAGTTCCTTTGAGATGTACATTCCTTTATATTACATATTCCTATTCCTTTGTAGTACTAGATCTGGGGAAATCACTCATTCTATGACAATGGCACAGCAAGAGCACAGAGTGGACAAGTATAAAGTATGTTTGGGTCACACTGAATTGGAGTCTTTTTAGCTGGAACAGAGGAAAAATGGATGACAAAGCTTAAAATATGTGACTCAGGCTGGATTCTGTAGAGCCCTGATTGTCAGCATAGGGAACCTAAGAATATTCAGTTGATTGTGGGGTTACCATCCTGAAACTTTGAGCAGGAGAATGGCAAGATGCAATCAGGAAATAAAGAAAATCGATTTGACCATTACTTGTTCTTTGTATTTTTCTCTGATAACTCCAGTCCACACTGGACATTATCATCTCCAAATTCCTATTGACTTGCTAATGATCCCTAACTCACAAACTGGTGGCGAGGCACATAGCAGGCACAGTAATGAAGTTCCCAGAGGTCTCTAGAGGACAAATATCATTTGTCCTGTGGTTGGCCTTTCTGTCTCTCCAATCTATCCACCCTTACCCTAACATACCCTGGTATTTATATAGGAAATCATGACTGCCTTTTATTGTATGCCCCAAAATCTTAGCAGCACAAACAATGTTGTTCAATTCAGCTTGTAACTTCTATTAGAACTGTAAGCAGTCACAAATCCATGAACAGGTATGGGTGAGGTTTGGGGAACTCATGAGCATAACACAGATGTTTAGGTGAAGTGAAAAACTCTAAATGGGTATAGAAATGCAGAGGTGAATTCACCTTGAAGCTAATGAAGCTTAAGCTTCATGGCCTCTTCATTTGTATGGGCACCGTTTAAGGCCCCTAGGAAGGGTTGTGATAGTCAAAGTTCTAAGGTGATCCCCAATGGCCTTCACACTTGTATGATTCCTTCCTCTTGACTATAGATGGAACCTGTATATGTGATATCATTCCCTGTGATGCAATCAAGTTCCAAAACCATTGAGTTAATCAAAAGGCTGATGATGCCCTTATGAGAGTAGCTCACTGGGTTAGATGTCACTCTGCAAAGCAAAAGGTCACCAGTTCCATTCCCAGTCAGGGCACATGCCTGGGTTGTGGTTTTGGTCCCCATTTGGTGCATGAGCGAGAGGCAACCAATCGATGTTTCTCTCTCTCTTTTTCTCTCTTCATTCCCCTGTCTCTAATAAATAAATAAATCTTTTTTAAAAAAGGCCACTGACTAAGTAGGCCTAACCTAATCAAATGAGCCCTTAAAGAGATGGCCTTTCTTTAAGTCAGAGAGACTTGAAGCATGAAAGGGATTCGATGTAAGGGAGATTTTCTGCTTTAGGCTTTGAAGATAGAGGGACTATGTGGCAAGAAATGTGGGTGACAGCTGAGCTGAGAGTGGCCACCAGCTGATGGACAGAATGAAAATAGGACCTCAATCCTCCAACCACAAGGAACTGATTTCTGCCACAATCATGTAAGCGTGGGAAAGAAATCTAAACTCCAGGTGAGAGTGTAGCTTGGTTGACACCTTGACTTCAGACTTATGAGATCCTGAGCAGAGAACCCAGTCATGACATGTCTGGACTTCTGACTTACTGAACTGTGAGCCAAATAAATGAGTGTTATTAATGTAAGCAGCTAAGTTTGGTATTTTGTTACATGGCAATATAAAACAAATATAGGAGCTATCCTATGTCTCATAATTTTGTAAAGCTAGCAAAAACCACAATTTAAGAGTACTTTCTTTTTCTATTCCAACTTCCAGTGTTGGGATCCAGCTAAGGGAAGTTGACTTGGAATTACATTTTGTTTGGTTTTAATTGGATAATTTATTCAAGCTTTCTCAGTCCCTTCCATGTGTAATTAAGTTTAATTACTAGTAAAAGTTCACAGGGTAGTGAGTAGCTCTAGGATTCAAACTAGGGTTGTCTGACTCTAATGCCAATGAGCCTGAGGATACACTCTACCGCCTTTCATATGTTCAGTGAACCATGAACAAATCTTACAGCTCAAATTAAAAGCATGATAATTTAACATCAGCCACTCACCAGCATTTGACACTATTTCCCACTTCATTACCTGATTTCAAGATACTTTTTTAGCCTTGGTTTCCATTGCTGTCCTATAAATACAATATGATTGATCAAAATGAACTCTTGGTCTTTGTTACAGCAAACCATGCTTGTGGCTTTGCCCATTCACATCCACATAGGTTCATATGAATTTCTTGGTGATTTGGCAGGAGACACTGACATTGACAAAGATACCATAAAACTCAAAATTTACTACAATGAGGATGGTGTGGAAGGAAAATAATGTTCCCTCTACCTTTCTAGGGTCTTGGCACAGAGGCCCCACCTCCATCTTCCCATAATGAAAGGCAGATTAACAAGAGAAAAGGAAACAGAAGTTTAATAACATATATACCTCCTGTATACTTGGGAGACCCAGAAAAACTGAATAACTCCCCCAAATGGCCCAAGCCACCACCTTAAATACCATGTGCAGCTAGACACAAAAGAAGATATGAGGGTGGGAGAGGCCAGGTATGGGAGGTTACCAGGAAAAGCACAGGTTGTTATGCAGATTTAAGTCCTTGACAGCTTCCTTGATTAGAATTTCTAGAGTTTTAGTCATCCTTTTCTTTACTTTTACAAATGTTTTCTCTTGTATATGTACACGTGTCTTAACAAAAGAGTAACTTCTACTCAGTTTTCAGAGCTTTTCTTATTTATGTTTTATTTTTTTAAATAATCAGCCCAAATAATCCGTATGCCTAAGAGGCATATTTTGGGGTGGCAAATTGTGCTCCCTTTCAGGACATTGACATCAAATTGGTTTGTGAATGTGGTTATTAAAAATATTTATGGTAAGACTCTACACAAGAAAAAAATCTTAAGCCCATGTAAGAAAGAAACTAGACAGAGGTTGACAGCAGCTTACTCAAATTTAACAATACTAAAAATTTACCCATCACCAATAGTGAGTTGTAAAGCTGAAAATTTTATCAATACTGACAAATTGATTAACCATGCAAAAGGATTGAATTATATTTTCATTTTCTGTAGGAAAAATAATATTACAAAGATGTCGTATAAAGAGAGAATGAAAGAATTTGTAGCCACAAATTGTAAGGAAAAAGTCAGAGGTGTGCCAGGCAGTTAATCAAAATGTTATTTGTATGTAAATTGGGATGTTTTGTATATATTACCTGTTCAAATTTTGTAATTTGCCGTGATTTCTCATTATAAATAAATATTAACTTTGGTACCTAATTGCATACATTGCCCATACTTTTTTAAATATCCTTTTTTCTTAACTAGGGTCCCCCAAATTGTGTTTCAGGCCCCACAGCCTAGATCTGTCCTTAACAAGGTAAGAAGCAGTAGGAAATTTTGGTTGCATTAGGAAAGGGTTAATAGGGATGTGGATGTGGTAGAGAACTGGCAAATTGAGCAGTTGTGAAGTTTTTTATAATAATAATTTTGAAGACAACGACATAGGTACTGTAAGATTATGTGATCTCAGAGGTTGAGTTCATGGAAAGCCCTCTACCCTAACACACATACACAGAGGCCCCCCACAAGGGGTACCTTCAGTTACTCTGTACATTTCAAATTTCCAAAAAGGAGGCTGCCTAAAGGATCTATGTTTGTATTATCACTCAGCAGGGAAAGGAGGTGGCTGGGTTATTTACCCCCCCACACACAGACTTGAATATACCTACTGCTTTCCAAACGACCATAGATGGCTATTTTCCATTTTTTAATGACTAACAGGATGTAGGCTGATTGTAATAACAGTAATGATAATAAAAACCATAAGGAACGGAACTGTCAAATATTAAAAATAACTAGTAAAAATATTTCACTGTCACTCCTAGCCTCATTTCCAGAACCCTATTTTAGTGCCTGGACAGAATGGCAAGAAAACTGATGGACCTTCGGGTCTTGGGGTGGGGTGGGGTGGAGGGAGTGTAGGAAACAGGAGATTGAAATAAAAAGGATCCTCTCTGATAATCTGAGAAAGGCAAAGATAAATTCTAGGGAGATGATATATTTTTCCGTGCTTCTGTCAAAAAACGAAAAGATGAACAGTGTCAATCAGGGTAGGGGCCTGGCAGGAAGGGATCACCGGGCTCCTGCTGTGGTGCTGTTGGGTTAATTTTGGTCCCAAGCTCACTGTTAACAAGGGCCTCGCTGGACAAAGGGCTGATGGGAGTTAAAGTCACTGTGTATCCTGAGTCGTTTTCCCACGAGCACCATCTTATTTTCTTGGAAACAGGCGGCCACGTCTCTGGACACGAGGCTACGAGGAAGTCTACTGCCTGCCCGGGATCTGAGGAGGTCAGAAGGAGCACTGGATATTGGAAGGCAAGGGCCAACACCAACACCAAAGCGAGTCTAGCGCGTTGACTTTGTCCGTTTCCTACCCCTGGGGCCCATTTTGGGGAGGGGTCGGGGTAGGCAGTCAGGTTTGGGTACTCGCTCCCTACATCAAGGAGAGCAGGTTGGCCTTTGGCCCAGAGAAACAGGAGGCTTCCGTGCAACTGGCTGTGAAGGTGGAAGCCGCCTGCAAAGTTCCGCGAAGGAAAAGGGGCCAGGTGAGAGGACCTGCAGCACAGCCACAACCTCTACCCATTTTGATTTACAAAATGGTGAGCAATGGGGAATGCTGGGGCCTGTCTAGGCTCCGGCTGCCTATTGCGGAAGATGTGGGCGTGTCCAAGAGAGAAAGATGAAGGAAAAGAGGTAAGCACCCCGGATCATTGAAGATGGGTGCGAAAGTGGCTAGTACCTGCAGCCCCCATGGGTGGGAGCGGGCAAACTTGGGCGTGAATCCTTCCCGGAACAGCATTCTTCCCACTCACTCGCCCTGCCGCGTGCGTTATGTGTACATTCCCACACTATCGACCCGCTTTGTGTACATTCCCCAACTCTTGCCCTGCCGTGCACGTATGTGTGCATTCCCTACTCTCTCACTCTGCCGTTTGCGTGTCTGTGCATTCCCCCAAAACTCAACCTGCTGCGTGTGTGCATTCCCTATAATCTTCCCCTGTGGCGTGTGAGCGTGTGCATTCTCCACAGCTCTCCAGCTGCCGTGTGCATTACCGTGCATTCCAAACCCTTTTGTCCTGCCGTGATTGTCCGTCCATTCCCACACTCTCTCCTAGCCGTGTTTGTGTATTACCCACACTCTCGCCCTACCATGGGTGTGCATCCCTACACTCTGGACCAGTCGTGTGTGCATTCCCCAAACTATCGTCCTGTTATTTGCATGTTGCATTCCTCACACCATCTTCCTACCCTGTGCTTGTGTGAACATTCCCTACACTCTCCCCCTGTAGTGTGCATTTCCTACACTCTAGCTCTGCCTCGTGTGTATATTCCTCACACTGTTGCCCTGGCATGTGCTGTATGTGTCCATTCCTTACAACTCAATATGCCATGTGCATTAGTGTGCTTTCCAAACCATTTTCCCTGCCATATCTAGGTGTGCATTCCCTACACTTTCACCCTGCTGCATGTGTGTTCCCCAACCTTAGTTCTGTGGTGTGCATTCCTTATGCTCAGGCTGTGCAGTGCGCACGTGTGCATTCCCCACATTCTTCACCTGCCATGTGTGTACACACTTTACACTCTCATCCTGCTTTGTGTATGGATATTACCCATGCTCTCACACTGCCATGAATGCATTTCCCACACTTTCCTGCCATGTGTATGCTCACGCATGCACATCCCAAACACATTCACCCTCCTGTGAGTGTTCATTCCCCACATTCTCACCCTGCCATGTTTGTGCATTCCCTAAAGTTTTGCCCTGCTGTGTATTACCCACAATCTCACTCCGTTTTGTGGGTGTGCATTCCCTACACCCATGCTTTGCTGTGTGCATGTGTGTGTGTGTGTGTGTGTTCTGCAAATGCTCACCCTGTTGTGCATGTGTATTACTTACACTCTTGGCCAGCTGTGTGCGTGTGCATTTCCCACATTCTTGCCCTGCTGTGTGCAAGCTGTTTGTGCATCCCCACACTAACTCTGCCATGTGTATGTGTGTACATTCTTCACACTTTCGCTATGCAGTGTGCATATATTTCCCATACTCTTTCCTTGTTCTGTGCGAGTTATGTGGGCATTCCCCAGTCTTGCCCTGCTGTATGCTTGTGTGTACTCCCACACTATCAACCTGCCATGTCCATTTGTGTGCAGTCCCTCCACTCTCACCCTTATGTGTGCTTGTGTGCATTCCTCACACTCTTGCTCTGCCATGTGTTTGCATTCCCTGCACTCTTGCTCTGCTGTATGTGTGTGCCTTCTGCCCACTCTCCACCTGCCACATATATGTGTACATTCCCCACAGTCTCACCATGCTATGTGCATGTGTATTGCTTACAATCTCAGCATGCCATGTGTGTCAGTGCTCTTTCCAAACCATTTGACCTGTCTGTGTGTGCATCCCCCACACTAGCTCCGTGCTGCTTATGTGCATTCCCTATAATCTGGCTCTGCTGTGTATATGTATCACACACACTCTCACGGAGCCATGTGTGTGTGCATACCCCACATTCTCACCCTGTTCTGGGTGAGGTGTGTGTGCATTTCCCAGTCTTGCCCTGCAGTGTGCCTGTGTGTACGTGTCCATGCTGTTGACCTGCCCTGTCCGTTTGTGTGCATTCCCCACACTCACTTTTTATGTGTGTGTGTGTGTGTACATTCCTCACACTCTTGGCCTATTGTGTGCATGTGTGCCTTCCCCACACTCTCACCCTGCTGTGTGTGCACATTCTCTATATACTCACCCTTTAATGTGTTTGTATGTGCCCTATACTCTTACCCTGGGGTGTGCATGTATATGCATTTCCAATACCCATACCCTTTTGTGTATGTGTGTTCCCCAAACTCTTGCCCTGCCATGAGTGTGAATTTCCTATACTCTCTTCTTCTATATATTACCCACAATCTCACCAAGCTGTGTGTGTGCATTCCCCACACTCTCACTCTGCTGCTGCAAGTTGTATGTTCATTCCTCACACACTAACTGTGCCATGTGTTCATTCCACTCCTGTGTGTGTTTATGCCTTCACCATCCTCACACCTTGTGTGCGTATGTTCCCCACACTCTCACCCTGCTGTGTGTGTGCATTCCCTACACTTTTGCCCTTCGATATGCTTATTCCTGATTCATGTTTGTTCATTCCCAACACTCTCCTGCTGTGTGCATTCCCTACATTCTTGCTCTGCCATGGTTGTGCATTTTCTATTCTCACCCTGCTGTAAGTATTCCCTGCAGCCACCCTTCCCCATGTGTATGCATTTGCTACACTCTTGTCCTGCCATTTGTGTGTATGTGTGTGTGAATGAGTCTCAAAAGGAGAACTATGGATTCTTTATTCTATTCTTCTCCTGTAGGGAAAAGATGGCCTTTTTCCACAAGAAAATTCCTGACATGATAACATGCTAGAACGTTAATAAAATATCTGTGTGTCAGAGTTCTGGATTTTTATTTTAACTTTTCCTCTTTGCTTGTGCCTTCTCTTCTTTCAAATAGAATATCTGTTATCTGGGTAACAAATACTACTATAAGGTTAAAAAATGAAAAAGTATACAATTCTAAAGAATACATCAATGACCTGATAAGATAATCATGTAGGTTTCTCCCATCATCACTAATTCATCTCTGCCTCCCCAATATATTTTTGTCATATAACATACATTTTACCAAGTTTCACAGGTGACTCTATTACACTCTAAACTTTGAGAGTCATCTCTTAGTTTATCAGGTTAGGCTAATCTTATGCTGGAGTAAGATTACTGGGCCTGACCAGGTAACAACCTCCAAACCTCAGTGGCTTAACATAGCAAGGGTGTATTTCTAACACACAATAAATGCCCAACATGTGCTGAGAAGGTCAGACGTGAGGGGGCCCTGCTTCCCATAGTTTGTCAGGGATTCTGGCTGACAGAGGTTCTACGGCTGGAACATCGTTGGTCACTGGCAAAGGGAGGGTGTCCTAGAAATCTCTCACCAACTCTTCTAAAATAACTTTAGCCTAGGAGAAACATAAAGCACTGCTATACACAGCTGATGGGCCCAAAGCAATCACGTGGTCTCACCTAACGGCAGGGGTTTAGGGGTGGCTATGGGCCTAGGAAGCACTGCTTTCTGTATACTCAGAAACTATAAACTATAAAGTGAGAAAAAACTATAAGAAAAATAGTCATAAGAATTCCAGAGGGAATGCCTTTTTAAGTATTAAAATTAAAAAATGAGAAGTGTAACATAAGAAAATTAAGTTTCTATGAAGCAAAGCCCTCGAATGTGCCCTTGGCTTTCTGTTTTCTCTGTGATATCCGTTCTGGGACTCATCATGTATCTAAACCAGTCTTCAAGGTTATGGCAGCCTGGTGGTTTTTGGTCAGGCTGGATTCGGGCTGCAGTTAGATGAGGGACTAGGGGCTCACTGTGGAAGTTTTACAGGTGGGACGAACCCATTCCCTTGGTCCTCTGAGGATGTAAAAGGACTTACCCCCACCCCACTCCTCTCCAGTGGGGTCTGACTTTGGTTTCTTTGCTTCTGCCTGAAGCAGGCACCCAGACCCTCCTAGGCTGATGGTGGGCTATTCTAGACATACTTACCTGGAAGACAATGACTGTCCCCATCTGAATTCAGAGCACTTTGCCTTCCCCTACTTCTCTGTTTCTCTTTTGGTGGAATGTTTTGTAGGGAAGGACATAAAGCCCCAAGGATTTCTAACTGGGAACATTGGTTGGGATCATCTTTGAGCAGGATGATGTCTGACCTGGGCCTGACCAGGTAACATGGAGCTGAAGCAGAAGGGGCTGGCCCTTCCCTCAGAGTCCAGTGAAGAAGCCCTCTACCCCAAATGGGGACGGACTTCAGACAAGACTTCACCCATCGCTCTCCTACCCACCTTGCTCAGACTCCCAGAAGGGCCTTGGATGTGCTCTGGCCTGTTGGGGTGGTTGTGCAGTGACTTTAGCTGTGTGTATGCCTGGTGCAGTGCTTGTGATGTCTACAACAGCCCAGGCCCAGAAGCACAGGAGACTATAGGTAAAGGGAGCTTGCAAAAGCATGCGGCCCTTCAACTCAGGAGAAAAGGGTGCCACCACCTGTATGAATACCCCTATGCACTGCAAGTCCAGCCCATGACTTGGGGGCCAGGGCTGTCAAGCTGTGAACTGATGTGATGATGCTTTTGAGGGCATTGATGGTAGAGGGTCAACAGCATCCAGCGCCTGGTTTTTGGATCCCTCACCACCTCCCTGTCCAGACAGAAGGCTGATATCTCCATCACATGTCCAAGAGGCAGCTTGTCTGGTCAACTCCAGAGCAGACAGCGTTGAGAGTCCTGAACCCTGGAGAGAGCCCTGTGCAAACCAGGATGCCATGGCTCTAATGAGACAGTACTTGAGAGTGGGAGCCCTGGTGGTGAGGCAGCAAGGTGGGATCAGGTTTAGAGTCCTTGCAAAATACCCAGAGATTCTTCTTTCTCCTGTTCAGTAACACTAATCAAAACTCAATTAATTTTACAAATGAGGAATAAGATTATACAGATAAATAAGAGACCAGCCCTGTGCTCTAACTCAGATTTGTCTGAATAAAATTCTACCATCTCTCTACTCTACCACACTGCCTCCATTTTTTTTATTGTAGCTCTGTAGGGCTTAGGCAATAACTAATTTAGCCTTGCTAAGTATTAGCTCCACTAACTGTTACCGTCATAATGAATGAGTCAATTAGGAAAAAAGAGGGGGAAAGAAATGAGAAAAGAGCTCTTTAATTTTTTTTTAATCCTCACCTGAGAACTTTTTTTCATTGCTTTTATTTTTTTAATTCCATTTTTATCCATTACCATTTATTCTTCCCCATACTGTCTCCACCTCCACATATCCCTGTCCCCCCTGCAATCACTATCCAGAGCTGTCAGCCTGGTCTCTATGCTCTTTCATTGCTTTTAAAGAGGGAGAGAGAGAAAAACATCGATGGAAGAGAGAAGCATCCATTGGTTGCCTCCCATACACAAATGTAGGTGCCCAGACCGGGATCGCATCTACCGCCTAGGTGTGTGCCCTGACCAGGAATTGGACCTGCAACCTTTCAGTTATGGGACGATTCTCCAATTAACTGTACCACACTGGCCAGGGCAAGAGCTCCTTAGTTCTTAATGGTGTCTTTAAGGACCTTAAGAGTGTGTGTACCCCAAGTTGATAACCACAGATCTTAGGAATGTATTTTTCACCTTTTCCTTTTGGGAAGAGAGAGAATGATCATGTTTGAACATTTATTCTGTGCCAGAAATTTGTCTTAGGCAAGACAGGCCTTATATTTAATGGCTACCTTCTTTACTTTTTGGATATTTTATGGGGTCATGAGACTTATTTCACAATATGCTTCTCTACGAATCTGCATACATTCTCCTGAACCGAAAATGGGCTTATTTGTATTGATAATGATATTGTTGAAAATAACAATTACAGCAGCTATTAATTATGGACCCACCATGCCAGCTGGGTGCTGGACCTCATAGGGAATATATACAGTACTTCAAAACCACCCTTTAGTTTTAGAAGAGAAGCCATTTAGGCATCTAGATGGTTAGATGAAAGTACATCATTCGTGTAGTTTGAAAATTGAGAACCTTGCTAAAACAACAGAGATTGAGTAATAGTTTGGGTACACTTATTATAATTGCTTTATTTTATCAATGGGATAGCCTGATTTAGGTCCTAATAAAATACTTTAGGCCTCTCTTGAATGTTCCTATGGTATGGTGGTTTTTTTAAAGGAAACTATCAACAAGAAGAAATCAGCTAGAATAAAAAGAAATCACCTATGAACTGAAAAATACTGAATCATCAGTCATTGAGATGCTAACATGTGTATTGTATTCTTACATTTTTCTCTCTCCCATTTCCTGCAGAGATCCAGGAGAGGGAGATTTGTGTCAGGGCTGGGAAGTAGAAGCTGCTGGAAGCCAGTGTCTTATATTTTGAAAAGGATTATACTCCTTGATGGAATCAAGGCAGATGTCCCTGGATAGGAATGGAGGGCATTAAGAGAAGAGAGGTTAGGGTTTGTGGGTCCTTACAGCAGAGAGATGAGTATTTCTCCATTTCAGGAACCAAGGAACACTGTGGTGGGCTAAGGGAAGCTGGGCACCTAGTCTTGCCAAAGATTCCCCTAACCAGAGGACTGGATAGAGGCAGCAGGGACAAGGGAGCTGCAGATAGTATAAATGAGCAGTAAATGAGCTATAAATCTCATTCCTAGTCAGTGTGGACAAACATCTGATGACAGTGGGGAGTTCCTCAGGATTTGGTGCTAGGTAATACCATAGGTTGTTTGTACAAGTAATGGAGATGGGGATCCTCCATAATAACTTAAACAGATAATCCCACTAACAAGCTATGGTTGGACCTCAGGGTCATATTTACGTTCACTTAAAGACAAGTTTAAAACGTGCTATTTCTAACACCCATCTGTTTGCTAGACCTCCTATTCAGAGTTTCCATAAGAATGGAAACAAATCTTCATAGAGTGTTTCGTGAGTGTCACAACCTATTTTACAACTGTCCTATGAGTTGATAAGAGTTCTTAAGAACTCTTAGTTCATCTACTTGCAGGCCCTAGGTCCTGCAGAGGACATAATTCTAAGAATACACGGCAAAGTATGAAGTATGGTTATTTCAAGAATGTGTGTGCTAAAAATCTCTCATTTTTCCTCTTAATCTACTTTTCCTCTGGGCTGTGTCTATATAGACTACATCAAAGACATCCTTGCCCTCTGGCTTCCAGTTTGGCCAAAGGGAAATAGCCAGCAGCAGATAAAAAGGAGAGAAGAGTGGGGTTAGGTATTTATCCTCCCGACTACCATCCAGGGTTCTCTGATTCTTTTGAAGATCTCTGTAAGCTGACTACATCCTTAAGATCACAGCTGATCACAGCTGCTGTTAGTTGGCCCTTTCTGCACAGCTGTCTACCATTCCAGTAAGCCCCCTACTACTCCCACTTCCTCTCCCCACCCTACTCCTTCCTCTCATCCCCATTTGTACCCCCCTATGGGGAACCTATTCGTGTGTGATGTGACCCGTGACTCAGCTCTGGTTCTGAACGCAGTCCTGATGCATGTGGTGTGCAGGTGACGTCCGTGGATCGGTTTCCCGTGGGGAATCAGGCCTGCATTGTACCTAGGCTGCTTTGAAACTTGCTCTTGCAAAAACTCCCTCACCTGGGATGGAAACTGCAGAAGTTTACTGTGACATGTGCTAGACTTCCCAAGCACGAATGTAAACAGCCCAGCCTTCTCTCCTTTACATTTGTAGATGACCTTTCTCTTTGAAGCTACTGGCTACTTTCTTTCTTTTGTTATGGTAACCACCGAAAGTGAACCTGTGCATAGTTAATGAGAACCATCCTGGATGTAATGTACCTAGAGTGTCAATAAAAGCCTGTCGAGGCAGGAGTGAGGGCTTTTTTCTCTGAGAGATCAGCAATCACATCCCTTTTCTCCACAGGATTCCTTTAGTCTGCATGAATTTGTTCGTCACTTGTCCGGGGATATAGGACAAGCATTCCACAACAACATGCGGTCCTGCTGGACGGGACCTCGACACCCCCCCCACATTCCCTCCTCTTTATCTAGAGGTAGTTAACACCATGTTACAGGCTGAACTGTGTCTCCTCCAAATTCTTATGTACAAGTCCTAACCCCCAGTACCTTAGAAGGCAACTGTACTTGGGAGACAGAAACTTTACAGAGGTAATTAAGTTCAAATAAGGTCATCAGGGTGGACCCTAATCAAATGACTGGGTTCCTTATTAAAAAAAAAGGACATTGAGACAGATAGGTACAAAAGAAAAGACCATGTGAAGTCACAGGGAGAAGGTGGCCCGCTACAAGCCAAGAAAGGCCTCAAAAGAAACCATACCTGTTGACACTTTGATTTCAGACTCCTAGACTCCAAAACTAGGAGAACATAAATTTCTATGTTTAAGCCACCCAGTCTATGGTACTTGAATGAGGCAGCCCTAGGAGACTAATGCACACCATAACCCTACTCCTCTGCTGACATCTTGGGGAAAAACTCACTATAAGACCCCCATATCATGCATTTTGAGTCCCATTTATTTCCTGCTGGGACTCTGAACTGATCCAGTGGTGTTACATATAATGCTTATTTCCATATTTGTTCTTACTATATCTCCCAAATTTTTTGCAGTAACCATGCTGCAGAAAACACTGTCATGAGGGAGGGGGTGCGGAAATGGGCAAAAAAGATGATTGGGATTAAGTACAAACTGCTAATTACAAAATAAGTCACATGGACATAACATACAGCATAGGGAATATTCATTATTGTAGTAAATGTACAGTGAGAGATGATTACTAAACTTATTATGGTGATCACTTTATGAGGTATATAAATAGCTAATCACTAGTTGTACACCTGAAACTAATATTGCATGTCAACTATAATTGAAAAATGAAGAAATATAAAATGTGGTTATGAAACAAAAGTTGGTTTGACTGAGAAATTTCCATTTAAGATAGATTTATAAGTACAGGCATCCAAAACCATCCCTCTCCTCCACAGATCCCCTACTCTCGGATTGCCAGTGCTATGTCCAAGGGATCGTAAAAACAAGGAACAGGACATTAATGCTGAAACTAGGGAAAGCTACTCTCTTTGGCCCAAAATCTACAAGTATTTTTTAAAAGATTTTTATATTGATTTCACAGAAACAAACATCAATTTACTCCTCCATTTATGTATTCATTGGTTGATTTTTGTATGTGCCCCACCTGGGGATTGAACCCACAACTCTGCTGTATTGGGACAATGCTCTAACCAACTGAGCTACCAGGCTAGGGCCTACAAGTACTTCTGATGGCTGTAATACTGAAGGGGGCTGCACATGCTTCTTGTGGTAGGAAAGAGCAAAGCTAAAGTGTAAGATACTGTTATACCCAGCAAATATTCCATTATACCAGCCCAACTCACAAGGGACAGGCAGAAGAGAACAACGATGGCTCTTGTAGGCAGCACTAGAAAGCAATTCCCACAGTGACAAGCCACACTAAGAGGAGAGAGGAGGCAACTGGCCTGACAGGGCACACTCCTGGCTGCCACACCCAACAGAATTTAAAAGGAGTCAGAACACCTCTTTGATACCACACCTAGGTCATTCCTGAGCCTGCTGACTTGTCAGCCTCAGTAGCATTAAAGACACACTGCAAATTACTTGCTTTGAAATTTAGAAACAGATTTTATTAAGATCTGAAATACAGTTCCTAAAATATCGACTTCTCCAGAAAACCGTGGCTACACAATAATGCATTGCCTCTATCATGTTAGAACGTGCATTAGACTCAAATACAAAAACCATGAGACAAACCACCATCCTTCGACAATTAGAGCAAAGACAGAATGCCTAAGGAACAACATAGATG
>VMDR010023581.1:0-15511 GCA_007922815.1 Macrotus californicus | reverse complement strand
ACCACAGTGCCAGTCAGTAAAAGACTTTTTTAAACCTCACATTAGGAAAAAAATAAATGACTTTTAATACAGAGCTCTATTAGTTACCCAATTTCAGGACGATATATCACTTTTATAACAACTTGAACACAAGATTTCTTTATATGTGTAATTTATATAATTAGTATTATAGATACTCCTTTAATATGCAATTAACATAATTACAACATACTAACAACAATATATATAATTTACATGATTAATATGCTATGTTTTTCATTTAGAAAAAGATTTATTAGGTACTAACTTTGTGCCAGATTTTGTGATTTATTTAAAAATTAGTCAAGCCCTGGCTGGTGTGGCTCAGTTGGCTGGAGCATCGCTCTGTAACCGAAAGGGCTCCTGTTTGATTCCGGGTCAGGGTGTAGATTCACTCCCCAGTCTGGGCACATACTGGGGGGCACATAAGGGAGGCAATCATTGTTTCTCCCTTACATCGATATTTGTCTCTCTTTCGCTGCCCTTCCTTTCTCTCTAGAAGCAATGAAAAGAATGTCGTCAGAGAAAGATTTTTAAAAAAGAAAAAGAAAAAAATTAGCCAAGTGTCAGTGCCTAGGCATTTAGAGAGTCAATTTGATGAAAATGTGTTTTCAATAAATTCACTTAGTTTTGGAAGTTACTATGTGTATTAGTCTGGGTTCTCCAGAGACAGAGCTAGTAGGAGATATATATGACATGTATTAGAAGAAATTGGCTCCCAGAATTCTTGCGGTTGACAAGACCGAAGATCTGCAGTCGGTAAGCTGGCCACCCCCGAGAGCCAATAGTGTGGTACTGGTCTACCAGGGGAGCTGGCAGTGTAGTTTCATTGCCAAGGCCAGTAGTAGTCTTGCAACAGAAGGGCTGGCGTTTCAGTTCAACTACAAAGGCAGGAAACAGCCAATGTCCCAGGCAGAAGGCAGTCAGGGAGGTGGACTTTCATCTCTCTCATGGGACTGTCCATTTTTTCTTCAATTCAGGCCTTTAACTGATTGGATGGGGCCCAGCCACTTAGGGGAAACAAATTGCTCAACTCCATTTATTGATTTACATGTTAAACTCATCTAAAAACACCCCCACAGACACATCCAAAATAATGTTTGAACACATGTCTGGTCACCCCTTGGCCTGGTCAAGTTGACACATTAAATTAACCATCACACCAGGTTTTGCTCATTGTTTTTGCATCATGTCTACAGAGGGTTATGCCAGAGATGCTGTGTAAAGACATAAGCAAGAGTTAGGTGGTAAAGCCCTGTGAAAGGAAATATTAACATCCTTTGAAACACTAACCTTGGTTCAGTTGATTACTATATTACTATAATGACTGGTTAATAAATCACTGTAAAAAATAGGACAGTGATTAACAATAGAATGATGTTCTAAATGATTGATGTGGGTAATACCAGTCAAGCTGATGGAACAGTCTGGGTCCTTAGGAAGCAAGCATGAATAAGAAGCAGTTGTAAGGAGATTGCGTTCTATTGCAGAAATCAAATTAAGAGGCCACAGAAGACACAGTTGTCTGTAGTATGCCACTGATCGGCAAAGCTTTAAAAACTGCTGGTCTCTATACTTGAAGTGAAAATTTTAAAAAGATAAACCAAAGGTTCAGGTGGGTAATGAGGCTATGAAATCTGCAGTGAGAAAATACCTTTAACTAAAAATTCTAGAAGATCCGTGGAAAGGTTATTATTTTTTTTTTACTAAGAAACATAAGATCTACAGAAAATTTCCCTTTTTATGCTGGGTGACCCAAGGCAAATGTGTGATATAGTGTCTTCTTGAACCTTTATACCAGCCAGCATTGCATTTCTCCCTAAACCTTTGTGTGGTCTATCCAACCCGCATTCTCTTTTATCTTTTCCTGCTGCCAGTACGGGCTGTCATGGAACTCATTTATACTTTTCTTATTCTAGATAAATGCTACCAGCTGTTGCCAGGAACTACCTGCCATTAGTAATAACTCATTAGACTTGACAGTGAATATCTCTCCTACATGGATGGCAAATGCTAGCTGGTAGACTGTGCTGATGAACCCATTTGAATCCATTTACAGTCAGTGGGTGAAAGTGAATTAGGGACCTGGATAGTCCTAAGATCAGCCTATTGTATAACCCTCATTACTTTTTTATGGGCTCACCCAGCATGAAAATCATTCATTAGCAATGAACATATTTAATTGTTCTTTCCAGTTCATCCCTTTGTACATTTTAAACAGATTATCCTGGCTGGCTATAAACCTGAAATCCAAAAGCAGATGCTGTCTCTAATTGAGAGAGTCAGGTAGGGTACTTAAAAAATAAACAAACTCAGTCTTTTTAAAATAATTTGATGTCAAACTTGGATTGTGTCTGGAGCACGATGAAAGGGTTTCACGAATTAATAAATAAAGTGTATGCAGTCATAAGTGGATGAATGAGTAAAAAATTATACTTCAGTGCCCATGTTTGTTACTAAATGGAAGAGGACAATGGCGATGATGTAAGTTAAAAAGGCAGAATGAGTGGCAGTTGGCAAACAGGAGCTAATCCAGAAAAATAGAACTGGAACCTCGGATTTCTACACTTATTTGAGAAATAATTACTCACTGCCCACATCAAAAAGGGAAGGAAGGAGAGAAGGACAGGGGGGAGGGAGGGATAAAGAATCCATAAAGAATAAAAAAAGCTTAACGATTCTGAAAGTTTCACAAACAGAAATATAAAGATAGAGAAGTTTCTTATAAACTCATGCAATATTCAGTGTATGGGAATGCTTCACATATTTTTCTGACAAACCTATGAACTATTGTCAAATTATTGTGGGGATATTTGAACTTAAAGGTTACAACTTTGACATGCCTGTAATGGAACAACAAAAACCACTTTTGAAAAATTGTCATCTTATGAAGAGAAAAAATAAATGCAATCAACTTTTATGTTTAGATACCTTTGGGGTCAAATTTTAACCTGACAGATGAGTTTTCAATGTGCCCAAGGAAGAGGCGTCCTGAAACCATATGGTGAAAAGCATTATTACCATAATCTAGATGAGCCCAGGAACATATCTGGTAATTTGGTCAGTTGATTCAATAATATTCTTTATAGCAATTTTTTCTCTCTACCAGGACAAGATCCAGTAGGAACAGGTATAGTATTTATTTGTCATATCTCTTTAAACTCTTTTAATCTGGAGCATTTTCATAGTCTTTTCTTTTGTCTTTAATGACATTAATATATTTGGAAAAAAACCTTCAAAAGTAGAATATTTTCCCCCATATGTTGGTTTGCTCTTTCCTGGCTGACTAGATTGTGGCCATGCATTCTCGCTGGAATGCTACAGAGGATCTATTTTGTCCATCTGGAGCCTCACAGGGCTCATCTGTCCTCATTGATGGTGTTAATTTCAACACCTGGCTAAGGTGTTGGTCATTTCTCATTATCCATTGTATAATTACTGTTTTTTTTTTAATTTTTTTCTCCATTTTTTTTGCCTCTTCCTTGACCAAACCATTAAAATAGACAAAACTACAAAAATAATGTAGGATTTATTTCCTGCTCTGCCATGCCAGTCCATGGCAAGCTGCCCAGGACTGAAAGTTGATAGTTAAATACTGTTTTCACAGGTACTTACATTCATTCTTTCTGTTTTCTCCTTTCAGTGTGATTATAGTGTTCACTTGAAATATGATTTGGCTCATTTGTTTGTTTTCTTGATGTGCTTTTATCCTTCCCATTTTTTTCCATTGAATTAATATGTTTTTTTTCAATATGTAGGCCAGTAACATGCTCAAAAACTCTGAGCTACACATAAAGTTATACTCAGTGAAGTATCTCTCCTTTTCTAGTCCATAACTACACCTCAGTTAAAACTGTTGTATTTTCCGGTTAATGCTTCGTGTGTTGCATTTTTGTACTAATAAGCAGGTGTATGCATATGTTCTTATTTTCTATTGTTTCTTATACAATATATAGCTTTAAATGTATTTTCTTCTATACTTTGCTTTTTTCACTTAACAGTATTCTTAATAGAATCCTTCTTCATTCTTTTTAACAGCAGTCTAGCACTCCATTAAATTCACCCACTCTCTTATGATTGAAGACAAGTAATCCTGCAATGAATAACCGTGTTTATTCACACATAATGTGTACATTTTCATATTTCTGAAGGTATATCTCCAGGGTAAATTTCTGGAAGTGGGACCGCTGGATTGAAGGATAAATGTACATATAGTTTGATACAATATTTTCAAATTCCCCTTCATAAGGTCTGGAACATTTTGCATTCCCACCAGCAATGTCGAGAGGGCCTGTTTTTCCACAGCCTCTCCAACAGAATGGTTTCTCAAGCATTTTAATTTTGACTTGTCTTATGGTTTAGAGAAGCTATCTCAGACTTGTTTTAATTATACTGATATTATCATGAAAGAAGATAAGTATCTTTTCATATGTTTAAGAGACATATTTACATCCTTTTTTATGAATTTTCAAGATAGTTCTTTCAAAATATCAGAATGTTGACACAAGGAGTGATTTCTTCCTAGTTTATGGACAGCATAGACAATAGGCAAATCTTGAACGAACCAGAAGTCAGAAGTAAGGATGCCAACCGGGCTGTGTTTCCACAGAGCCTCTGAGGGGATCCCACTCTTGTCACTCCCAGCTTCTGGTGGCTGCAAGTGTTCTGGGCTGGAGACCACATCACTCTCATCTCTGTCTTTCTCTTCACATTACCCTCTCCTCTTCTGTATGTCTGACCTCCTCTGCCCCTCTCTTATAAGGACATCTATGACAACAGTCAAAGTCCACTGACATGATTCAAGATCTCCTCTCAAGATTCTTAATTTCACTGTATCTTTTAACATACGATGTAATATATGCTACTTTGCTACATAAAGTACTATTTACAGTTTCCAGGGATTAGTATATGGACATAGGTTTGGGGGTGCCACCACTGAGCCCATTAAACATGAATGATCTTAAAGGATGTAAGAAAGAAGAGAAGATGGGACCTTGGTATCATACATATTCTGGGTTTGTGGAGAGAGAAATTGTGAGGAATGTGATATGGTCACCCTTCTTGCTGTCCCTCTCACCATTGTTGGAAAGAGGAGTACTTAGACTGTCAGAGCATCTAGCAGAATGAGGTTTAGTAACCTCATTTAGTAACTAATTGTGTTTTATTTTATTTCATTTTATTTTATTTTATTTTACTTTACTTTTTTTTTTCTTATTTTTAGCAACACTCAGACAGGCATGGTCCCAGGAGGAACCCGGGACCAGTATTTTTTGTAGTAGTATACCCTAATAGCAGTAACTACATTATACATTTATTTTAAATAGAATATATTTGAAGATGCTTTGTATATGTTCATAATTCCTGTTCATCAAAAAGTTTTACTGAGTACTACCATTACAATTTATACTACATCTGTGGACATTCAGGATAAATTGATAAATCATAGAATCTTACAGTTGGCAGAGAATTTAGAGATAGGCTAAAACAACCATTAATTTGATTTGATGCTTAAATAGGTTTTCCTACATATACTTTGCTAAGAGGGCATTTAGCTTGGTTGGAATACCTCCAGTTTCAGGAAACTCGCTACCTGTCAAAGGCACCATTTAATTTTAATGGTCCTGTATTAAGAACCCATCATCCTACATAAAACATGAAGAACACACTTGGCAGATGGATCATTTACAGTTTCCACTCATCTCTTCTCCAAGCTGAGAATCCTGAGGGTTTTTCTGCAACTCCTAATGGGTCACTGTTTTGAATTGTCATCTTAGATCTTTCCTAAACTTGTGGGTACTGCTAATGTCACTAAGACTTTACGAACATGTACAGCAGCTCTCTGTGTTCCCATGTTAGTCGAAAGCAAGAAGAAACTATAAAGTCAAAGAGTGGGAAGGACGTATGGGTCGTGGGCTTTTTGCGTAAGCCAAGCAAGGGGTTTGTGATATAGAATTTTAAAAATTCAGCTGTATTTCTTAGAAGTGAAGTTCAGGAATGTAACCAAGTTTCAAACAGGAGCTAGAACAAAGATCTCTAGAGCTTTAAAAAACCCACAAAGTCTGTTCAATCATCTGTCTCTTTATTTTTCTTTTTCTTTCTCAATATCCATTTTATTTCTTATTTCCTCTACTTCTATATTTCCTTTATATTTTTTCTGTCCCTAAAGGCTAGCTTACGCAACATTCCTCACTATCAATTTTACAAGTTTTCCTGAAGGTTCCCTCAGCCCAACCAACCATTCTCAGTTAACAATTCCAGATCCCAGGAGAGATAAGCCACTTGCACCAACTCAGCTCCTGTCAGAGTAGGCAGTGAGTTATTAATGAAAGAGAAGGGAGCAAACTAAGCCTGACTACATCGGAAAACAGCAGTTTCACAGCTACCCTGGAAGGGGGGAGGTAACTAGCATCATTCCCCTGGATGAATGGGGTAGGGGGAAAATGGCCAGGGGAAATTTCTTTCACTGAGCTGATGCCCCATAGAAACCAAATGATGAAGCAGAAGTATGACACATGTGCAGGAGGAACCAAAGTGGTGACCATAAAAGGGGAAAGACACTAATCTGGGAAAGTCTGAGCAAAGGATCAGATTGGAGAAGGGCACAAGCCCCCAGAAAATCCAACAGTGAGATTGGATAGGGGGAGGGCAGTAGCCCAGGCCTGGGAAAATCCAGGAAAGAGGTTGGATAATTTGAAAGAGAGCCTGCTCTTTTGCAAACCCGAGAAAATACATGGTAGTTTAGCAAGGAACTCAGGGCAACCACTACCCTGTAGCCTTCCTGCTCTTTCTTCCTCTCCGAGAGTGTACTGTCCCTTGTCACTTGTTGCTCCTATAAATCTTGTCACTATCATTAAACTCCCCCTTTGCCAATGTCCCTGAAATTCTTTTCCTGCGACACCATGGAAAAACTGCAGCCTCCAAGCCAATGACAAGCATTCTTCTTCCTCTAAGCAGTTGGAACCTAGGGCCTGGGTAGCTGGAGTGATATTGTGCACACCAGTAGATCAGGATCAAGCAATTCCAAGAGAAAGATGTCTCTAGACCAGGACACCAAGCCTCTACACGTCTACAACAGGGAGGGACAACTCTAAGTTTCCTGGGGTTTAAGAAAACACCGTAAAATATTTTCGGTAGGAGGTAACTGTTGAAGACTGAGGATAAAAGCAGTAAACGGGCTGTGTAAGACTTATACTAAACTACTAAAATAGTGAGAGGTGATGTTAACTTTCTTGTCTGGATCAGTTTAGAAAAATGATTCAGGGGAGACCAAGTATCCAGAAATAATACATGTATCAACTTTTATTATCTAGCTTGGTGAACTTGGGAAATGAAAAGACCTCAACACAGAATCTCTTAATGCATTCTGAGAGTAGATTTGTGTTGTCAATTAGGTTACATTTTTGTTCCACATTTATTATATTGCCCTACAATTTAGGTCTTTATAACCTTTGCTATTAAGTTACATCTCAACCTACCTATGTATACCCAGTGTGTCTTTGTACAGGACTTGACATTTATCCTGATTGAATTAATGGCTTGGTTCAGCATTCTAGTGTAACATGACTTTTCTGGATCCTAATTTAGTAATATAATATAATATAGTAGTTTTCTCTTCAGCTTCATATCAACTGGAAATACAATTGCATGTCATCAGGGAGTGCTGAGGCATTGAAAAGAAGGTAGCAACTGCAGTCAGACTAACATTTGGCAGGATCTTAGAGATCGGGACTGTGCTTTTAACTGTGCTATATAGTGTATGAATTTGGGTAAGCTATTTAATTGTAGCGTGCACTGTATCTTTCATAAAAGGTGTAATCATCAGCTTGGTAGTTAAAAATGGAAATAGCATCTAAGAAGTTGGGCAACTGCTAAAGTTTCTGTATAACTTGGTAACATCGTTGAACATCTCTAGTCTTAGCTATCATGAAGTACCAGATGGAATGAGGTGTGATAGTTCTGGCCTCGGGGCCACCTGATCTGAAGGGTTAGTTGAATTTTTCTCTGCAGGTTATAGAGGATGTGAAGTTGCAGCTGTGGAGCACACATTCCCTGGATTGACAATTTCTTCTGTCCTCAGCATCAAATGTATTTTACGTGTTGGATAGTGCCCCCAAGGTACCAGTCAGCACATGCATCAAGCCTGTTAAAAGCCATGCCAGTTAAGGGAATTACATTGCTTGGATTCTGAGACAGCTCCACTGTTCCAGGGTGGCTTCTGTATTAGATGCATGCTGTTTGAAGTTAGGAGTAAACTTAGGCTCTTCTCTAGTCTATTTTAATAGCAGCCTTATTTTCCTTTTGGTATCCTCTGGTTTTTCATCCCAGTCCATGTGGTTCATCAGGGCCGATCCATTGTCCCAAAAGGTGGACATGAGGAATACACTTGACCACATAGGGACCCACCTCCATTAACCACAGCCGTAAAGTTAGATATAGGCATGAGAATCAAATTAGTCCTAGCCAACTTCTTCTCTAGAATGATAAAGACAAAAGCAATTATCACCTGGTTATCAGTTCCTGCATTAGATCCTCCAGACTGTCCTAGTTTCTGACCTTCCTAAGGTCTAGATATTCAACTTCTAACTTAATACCTACAAGCCACTTTACCCATTTCTAATAAATTGTTGCATAGGTGTTGGTTTTTGTTACTTGCAACTAATAATTTGATTTATACTAGGACTTTTTAAATGAAGAAATATGTATTGTAGAATCAAGATAATGCAACAGCTAGCTGGGCCACAGGACCCTTGCTAAGTCTAAGTCCCCAAGAATTCTGTACTTTCCCCATTTGTGCCAGGAACACCCAGTATCAGCCTGGCCACTCCTGTGGTTCCTCTCCATGGTATATCATATAAGCCAACTGCCTTACCTTCTTTTTACACGTCCATACCACACCCCTGCACACTTGGCATCAGCCCAGATCATGCTTTCTCTTGAGCCCTGGTTTATGAGTTCCTCTGTGTCAAGGTTACTTGAAATAATTTGCCTGATCCTGGCTCAGTCCTTGCTTTCTTTGACCAAATTCTTCCCCTATCTCAAACTCATTATTAACACATTGCGTACCGCATAGAAATCTCTAAGACATACACCAGGGACTGCACGTTATTTAAATCATCATGACTACAGATTGTCTCCAGAATCGTCAACAGTCATCCGCATCTTCGATCTCACTAGGAATATCTGATACATTATCGTTAAATACTTCCGGAAGTGTATCAGTTTCGTTGGTTTCCTTCCTTTTTCTGAGAGGGGGCATTTCTAAAAGTGCCAGGAACTTGAAAATGAAGACTATTCGAATGACCAAAATACAATGTAATTGCAATGCTTTATGGGTTCGTGCAGTTATATAGTTTTTCGTAGATTGACCTGCACGGTTTCCACCAATGAAATCGCTTCATTTGATGTGGACAAGACAGTGTGTTGACGTCTAAGGTCCATAACAGATGGTACGCGAAACATGCGAAAACTCGTGAGCAGTACGCAATGTGTTAAAATAAAATTCTGCATTTTCTCTGTCCATCAATGACTGCTCCTAATAGTATAGACATATTTATTACTTGTTAGAGAAATGTGATCTCAGAAAAGTATTTTTCTAGTATAACTATAGCAAAATTCTCACTACTGTTTAGCCCTGTATAGCATTAAGTACATTAGCTGTCTATTGCTGTCTAACAAAATACCTTAAAACTCAGTGTCTCAAAACAGCAAATTATCCTACAGTTTCTGTATTTGTGGAATATGGACAGACCTTAGTGGGGTCCTCTGCTTCACAGCCTCTTAAAGGCTTGACTGAACATGTCAGCAGTGTCTGTGATCTCATCTTCAGGCTCACCTGGTGAAGGATCTAATTTCAAACTCACTCACGCGGTTGTCAGCATGACTCCATTTCTTAAGGGATGTAGGACTGAAGGTCAAGTTCCTCATTGGCGGTTGGCTGGAGGCTGCCCTCCATTCCTTGTCTTGTTGGCCTCTTTATGTAACAATTCTTCTAAGCTTCATCAGAGTAGGCAAGCCAGAGGGCCAAAGAGAAAGTATAAACATGATGGAAGTCACAGCCTTTTATAAATTTAACTCGGCAGACATCACATCACATTTTGCATATTCTGTTGGTTAGAAGCAAGACATACAGGTTGACCCACACTCAAGAGGAGGGGATTCAACAGGGTCATGATTACCAGGCATTGGGTCCCAAGTTGCGTTCCACCATAGGGCTGACCATTTTTTGTTCACTTTTTGCTACTACCCAGCAGCTTAATCACCAAACTTGACAGTGGTGAGGCAGGAAACCACAGTCTTCACTTTACAGTGTCTTCACTGAGGATTCTGTGTTCTCTAAAATAGCGCTTCTATGCTTGTCAAGGGAAACTTCACGTACATTGGCTATTGAAGTCATTTCGTTGTCACTTTTAGTTTCACAGCAGTGTATTCCATGCTGCCTACTCAAGTGGTCATTGTACAGGCTCCCCACTGACTATCAGCTGTTCAGGCCTTGTCCCCTATCAGGGAAGTTGTGAAGGCAGTGAACTTGATTCTCTTGGCAAATCACTGATTCTAGGGGCTCATACTTTTGCTAAGAAGTTGAGTATCTTCTTAGAGAAGAGTGTCAACATTTCTTTAAAAATTTACTAAATAGTTGGTCTTTTCTTTTTCTATTGTCTTTTTAGGATATTATCTTAATATGCCAGTCCTCAGATACTATTAAATGTAATTTTTATGTGTCTGATCGCAGAAAGTTAATAGTGTGTTTCCTGAATCACAGCCTGTCTTGGCCTGCGCAAATCTAAGAATTTTGTATTTTGGCAGTTTTTATTTCTAATTATGCTCATAACAGTTATCAGCAATGACCTAGTACATAAATAAATAATTGACATGTGCTGTGTTTTTAGGATGAAAGAAATAGAAGACAAAACTTAATATTTAAATCCATATTCAGCTGAGTCATATATAGAATACAGGCATGAAAGTAACTGTGATTTGGAAAGAGAGTGGGCATTCTGATTAGTTCAAGTTCCTAAGTTAAAAAAAAGTCAGAAGTTATCCAGAGGACAGAGTAAATGCTTTCTCTTTTGTCTGAAATGTTCACACCATAGCATGTAAGTTATGATGCCAGGATATTGAGGGGGAACTGCTGGCATGGGCTGTATTTAATGTTATTATTAATTCATATTTGCATTTATTAACTCATTAATAAGCAGTCGTGGAATCTATACCTCTTGCTGGTGAACATGAATAGCAAACACATAGTACTCACACTTAGAAATTCAGTTTATTTTGTAACACCAATATAAATAAATATTTCCACTGTTTTATACAAAATAGTGATAACAAAAGAATGTAAATGATATGGAGGTTGTTTGAAACCCAAATTCCCAAACTTTTATATTGCATCAATCAGAAAACTTTTTGAAAATTTCTATAGGGTTCAAAAGACTTATTTGGCTAATTATATGCTTAGAAAAACAGAATATATTATCACAAATCATAAAATGTGGGCCATGAGTAACATTGAAAACAAGGAAGGACATACTCTTAGGTTAAAATATAGTTCTCCCAAAGAGAAGCAACTATATTAGAATATGCCATGTAGCAACCATATCAGTTACCCCCAAACCTGAGGCATAAATGACAAAGATGCATTCCTTCACGAGTTTGAGAGGTCGTTACCCTGATGCAGCTTAGTAGCTTAGCTGGGAAGCTCTGCACCTCAAGGCTGCCATCATTTTCATTCTGTCTGAAGTAGGATCTGCCTCCAAACCACTGACAGCTGTTGGCAGGTCTCGAGTCCTCACTGGCGATTGGTGGCTTCTCTCCCTGCCTTCCCATTGGCACAGAACACAGCAGGACACCTGGTTTTCCTCAGAGGAGTGAGCAGAAAGAGAGGTGTGCAAACAGAAGCCAGAGTCTCTCGTAAGCTTCATCTCAGAAGGGACGGCCCTGTCCTTTTTCTCTTTGCCCTGCTTGTTCTTCCAGTCCACACACAGGGGTGACTACCAGGAACTGGGGACCTAGGGTCTCGAGGCTGCCTGCCACAGAAACCTTACATCAGCCTTTTTCATGTCCTATCACATCTCGTGTCTGTGAATCTCTGGGACAAATTAAAGGAGGGAAAAGAAAAGAAAGACTTCTCAGAAGCAACACTGAACTATGTATTCTCCCATGAAAGAGAGATTATTAGAGTGACTTTTAGGTAGAAAACTATAAGCAAAAGAGACTGGGCCAGGAATGGCAAGCTGTGCCCCTTGGGGTGGAGGACAAGGAGGTGACACAGGTCAGAGCAAACAGCATAGCGGAGGGGCCGCAGGACCTCCCGCACCACACTGGGCAGCTGGGGCTTATTTTGCAGAAGGTATTTTAGAAGACACTGGGGGAGTGCTTAAAGTCTTCTTGTCATTTTTATAAATATCATATTTGTGAATTTATTAGTTAAGAGAAAATTGTTTTGATTAAAAAACTTAAGTATAGAAGAGCTCAGAAGGTGCATTTCTATTTGTTGCTTAATGCTTAGATTTATGTAAAGAGTAGATACTTTACAATTAATTTTCTAACTTACAAATAAGGCACAGATCTGAGACCCTTTCTGATATCTGGGGGGGCGGGGCCAAATGAGTGCTTTTCACAAAAATAATTTGTTGTAACATCTTGATAAAAAATGTTTAAGGGGACAGAGGTAAAACATGTAGTAAAACAGGCCAGGTTAGCTTCCTCTCATTAGCAAAATTAATCTCCACCCCCTCCGTTGTGAGAAGTGTTGACATGAAGTCTTGGCTGTAATCAGTGAAGTTCATTCTTGGCAAGGTTTTGCCACGGGTTGTTCTGATGGTGTTTTCATGAAGGGACAACTGTCAGTGAAGTGTCACTCATTAGAATGCCTGAGAATATCCATTCATTCCCATGATGATCCTTTTTATGGCTTCTTCAATGACTCCATAAAGTGCATAGGGTACACTTCCTTTGCATGTGCGTACACACACGCACACACATGCACGTGCCCACATACAGCTCATAGAGTACACCTTCAGAGTGTCTCAATACAGCATGCCTGGGGAATGGCTTCTCGCCCGCAAATCACTGTGTTGCATTTTACCATTGGTACGGTCAGATCACCGTCACATGGACACCCCAGGGGCACTTCCGAATCTGCTTAGTTATAAAAACATTTGGCAAGCAATTTAAATATTAATCCAAACTTATAAATGTTTTCACGGAAACGTTTTAATGTTTCCATCATATAACTAGTTTATTTCATTTCACATTTTGAGGGCACACAGGTAAGATAATATGTCTTTGTAAAATCCAGGTTATCCTGTTTAGTACCTTCCTCACAAATAAGAAAATATCATTCTTGTTACTCTGGGATCCCTCAGCTCTAAAAAGATCAAGAATGTCTGAGAGTATTTTAATCCAAGGTGTGAGCATTTGGGTCACAGTTGCCTCCTAATATGAAAAGTCAAAAACTCTGCCTACCTGCTGGTGGATTCGGTCTCTGCCATCATTGTTGTTCCCTCCTTTGAGGCACCCTGTAGAGAACCCATAGGTGGTCATAGTCCGGAGCTCACATGGAAGATGAGGAGGTGTCTGAGTAACATTGCCCCCTCTAACCTCTTCTGGTTTCTGAGGGTCAGAAGAAGATAAGGAAACCATCTCTCTCTCTCTCTCTCTCTCTCTCTCTCTCTCTCTCTCTCTCTCTCTCTCTCTCACTTTTTCTCTGTCTCCAGGGAAGTTGTCACTCCAGTCTGAGTTCTGTTTATGGCAGCTAAATGCATATTCTTAGATTTCTTTGAACAGCATGGGCACAGGGCATAGGTAATCAGCTGTAGTGGCTCACTGCTTCTGGATGAGCCTCGATCTTGCCCTTCTAGACCAGGGGCTGCAAACCCACAGGCCCACAGAGATAATGCAGAGGCATGCGACAAGCCAGGTGGGTCTATGATGAACTGAGGAGCACTTGCCCCACCCTAGATTGTTGTGGTTATGTGAGAATAAGGGCCCAAGTGTGCCACTGGATGTTTTAAAGAGGGACTGGAAATCCTGATTTTTATGTGAAGTCTTACGTCTTATACATTGACCGCTAACTTCTATGTTGAGTTCCCCTCTGGAAGTCAGCCCAAATCTATCTGTAAGACAAATAAGACCAATACATTTTAAAGAGCTGTAGCTCACTTCATATGATGCCTACTCATTTTGAGGGCGATCCTCAAAAAAAAGGTCAGTTTTGCTGTTATTTTCCTCTTAGAGTTCTCCTTGACATTTACACACAATGATTATATTTCCTCTCAACAATGTTAGTGCCCAATATGGTTACAGATAAGGAAGGCCATTGTCAAACGCCGTTATGTCCTTCTATTAGAATAATTGACTTCTGTCCATTTGGCATTTTTCACAACAGTTTTTTCCGGCTTTATTTATACCTGACAAATTCTACCTGACAGAATGCTCTGTCGAAATAACTTCATTAGATATTGTGTTCAATAATCACACAAAATCAAAGTCATATATAAGACAGCACAAAACTGTGCTAAAAACTAATATCTGAGACATTGTCACTAATAAAGATCACTAGATATACATTATTACCAAAACACAGCCTGTCCTATAGTGCAATCCAGAAATATATAGTTGTTGCAAAATGCATCCCTCATTTATATGTGTGTGTAATTTCTCCATTTGTCAATTATGAACTATTTTGGAGAGGCACTATGAGCAAATTGAAAAGTTAGTGAAGTCATTTTAGGATAAAAAGGAAAATCAATATCTAAACATCTTTAACTACATAGTAAAACTTCAGAATAAATAACCATGTTCTGCCAACCCAAAATAATTGTATATAAGAGGGAAGAGGTGCTGAATTAAAGCAGTACATAGTATAACTAATATTGATCAGTAAGTTGAGAGTTCTTTTCTGATTCTGAGTCGGATGGGAACAGGTCATGTGGATGGCGATGGCTTTAGATAAAATAATTAATAAGGTTGTCTTGATGGTTCCTTCCAGTTTTCATCCCCTACCATTTCATGAGCCTCTGCCCTCCAAGCAGCTTTTCTGTGAGTCTCCCACACTGTTTTTGCCAGATCTTCCTGTGTTGCTTCTCCAACTGACTTGATCCTTTGAGTGGCTCAGTTTTATATAGAGTCTATGAAAAACACTTAGGAGATTCTTTGAGTTATTATTTAAAGACAAGTGAAAACTTGCCTTAGAGGTGCTCTTTAATTTGTAAAAGAAAATATAAATTATTTTAAAGAAACTACCCAGCTCTAATTCTGAGAAGCCTGATTGTGTCAATTCCCCTTTTTATACTCATTTATTCATTCTGCAAATATTTATTGAGTGTCTACTATATTCAAATACTATGTTAGGTCCTTTTGGACAAAAATAGATCCAGACCCTTATAAATTAAGTAGATATGAACCCTTATGAAATTTACAGTCTAATGAAAGAGACAGATATGAAACAATCATTAATAAAGAGAAATTCATGATGCTAACGGCATATAAAGGA
>VMDR010023580.1:0-15492 GCA_007922815.1 Macrotus californicus | reverse complement strand
TTAATACATTTTTTAAAATCCTTTAAATCTATGTTGCCAGCTTTTAATTTTATCATGCCCATTTTAGAACAGATAGGACACCAGAAAGATTTTTGTCTAAAGGCTTTGGTTTGCTGTACAGATTTTCCAGGCTCTGACAAATTCCCACACTGGAGCCAAGTCAAGTGCACACACGTAATTCGAAGGGTGAATTCAAACGCCTGTTCAGGCAGAAAGCTGTATGCGTTCAGATAAGAGAGCACAAGTAACAGAAGGAAAAATAACCTTGGACATCGTCTTCTATGTTTGCTAATTCAGTATGTTTAGCTAAATCAAATAACCCTTACTATGAGCTTTCACCTTCTCTTTAACATAAAAATACAAAGAGGAGATTTTCATAAAATTAATGTTTTTTTTTTCAAAAATAGATTTGCTGGAGGTAATTCATTTTTACCATGATGTTTGAAAGATGATCTATTAATAAATTATATGAATGATAAAAGAAGATCAACACCAAAACTTTCTCCTTGTATATATTAACTTCAGTGGTAGAATGGATTAAACAATATTTTTAAGCTAAAAACTGTTTTTATAAAACTGGTACTGTAGTTTAGTAAATAAATGTTTAGAATTTGAATCAGGCTATCTGCTTTTTTACTCAGTGCTGAGCACATTGGACAGGACATTTTGCCTCCTCATTTCTCATTTCACATTTCCAATATGCAAAGCAAACATTGGGCAGGGAGTGTGCATAACACACGGCAAAGCAGATTTGAGACATTTTGATGCGTGGAGCTGTGCCATTAATTCTAACCAATGGTTTAGTCGAGGGTGTGATGTGACCCTTTCTTTTTCTACTGAAGATTAAATGATTTCCTGTATGTTTAACAGCAACTACATCAACCTGGGAGCTATTTTAGTCTCAATGAATAAACAAATGTTATTTTTAATATAAAATCACCTTATTTTGAGGCACACAAGCCTATTTAATAGCAAATTAGAGTACAATTATTATAACTCAACCAGAATTTCCTAAGCTGTAATAAAGAAATTGGTCATTAATTTGTCAAACACACACACATATTTATCAAATAGAGACCAGGATCTCATGGAACTTTAAAGAACTAAGATGAAATAATTACAAAATTTCATCAATAAACATAAACATTCAACTGTGCTCTTGGCCTGATCACAAATAGCAATAATGCAAGTCTTTGTTCTCGGTATATTCTCCTAACCGCTCACCTATCATCTGTATTTGCTCAGGTTGAAATGGTAACGACTGAATACAGCAGGATGAAGTCTGACTCTATTGGTAAATAGCATCTCCAACTAAAAGGTCATTTTTCTCTTTGGACCAGTTGCAAAGCCAGTCCCATTTTCAAAAGCAAAGCTCCTTGCTGTTCTTCATTGCCATACAAACAAAGCAAATTATTACCACCCTCACCGAAAGCCTTATTCCAATAGACATTATCTTGAATGTCTTAAATCCGATGGTAGGTAAAAAGTTGAAAATATCTAATTCAAAAACGCCATCAAATAGTTTGTGTTTATTTAAATATAGATATGGAGAGATACTATTTATATAAAATCTAAATTAGATTCATGTTAATAAGCACTGTATTAATTTTTATGTGGTTTGTGGTTCCAGATGGTTCAATTATTTTCTGGTATTTATGCCAATGTGCAATTCAAGGGACATTTCAGGCCATGGTCATTAACATAACCTGGTAACCTCTAATAATCACGTGCAACACTGTGCCATTTACAAATATTGAGTTTAAATGCATCATTAAGCAGGTGTTATATATTGCTGGTATGTTTCTTATTTGTACAAAGTTAATCATATAGTAAATGATTTACTGGCTTACATACAAAATTAAGAATAACGATGTTTGGAGCACATCAATGTTCTTAACAGGAGGTAATTTTTTAAAGAGAAGCAATACAGGTTTGTGCAGAGAAGCATAGGGCAGATAATAAGTTTCATTTAATGTTGGAGACTGGAAGTCAAGGATTATGCCACACTTTATAATTTGTCCCAATTAGTTCCCATCATTGTTACTTAAAATTCTAAGGTTCAAAGGGATCTTAAGTCATTCATCTCATTCAATTTATTTTTGCACATTCTTAACTGATTAGAAGTCCACAGCTTCAAACATCTCTGGTAATGGTGAACCCAATATTCGTTAAGGCAGATTATCTTCACTCCAATTGCAAAATAAATACTTAAGTCTTTTGAGTTAATAGAATAATTAACAATCAATAAATTAATGTAGGAAAGAGGACATCTACAAAAGCCACAAATACCATGTTCCTTCAAAGACTTCCTGTTTAAGATTTCCTATATCATTTCACGACATGTTTTATAAGCATTTCAAAGAAACACAAAGAGAGGGAACTTAATACTCTACCTAGACCTGTTGATCCTATCTGACAGAAACTTAGGCCCACTAAATGGTTTTCTCTTAATGGAGTTAGTGAACTTGAACATGAGTTACCAAAGGCTTCAAGTACTTCCCATGTTATCTTTAAGTTTATCATACAGATGCAGTGAAATAATTATTGTTCAGACCATTTTTTGAAGCATCAACAAAGACTTTTACTCACCACAACAGTTAAAACAGTTAAAATCATTGAGCTAGCTAATTATTCTCTACAACAACCCTGTAGGAATTGTACTGCTCTAAAGGGACCCTGGGAAACGGAGCAGGTAGTCACTGGGCGTGCGATGGGAAGGCACACACTCTGGCTGACGGAAGGGAGAGAAGATGACCTCCCCGGTCATCATGAAGGGTTCCTCTTACTTCGCTGCCTGTATGCTGGCAGCAGGGACAGTCCAGAGATGCTGCAACCAGTGTCCCATGACTGACCCACAAGAAGCTGAAGATAACTCACTATTGATGATTCAAGCATAACAATCTCAACCTTCCAATATTGAAAAACTCAAAGCAGACATTGATGTAGAATGAAGACCTACGTGCCTATTAATTAAACAATACAAATTAAGAGGAAGTTATAGAAGAAATTTATAAGGGTACAAAGTGTGTGTGTGTGTGTGTGTGTGTGTGTGTGTGTGTGAGAGGGGCGGAGGGAGGAAGAAAGGAAAACTTAGAGAAGATGACATAAGAAAAGGTCTGAAGTGGATCTTACTGAGCGGGCATCCAACTCTGCGGGGTGTGGAACACTTGGCAAATTAGACTAATGGTTTCTGTTGTATGTCTTTCTGTACTACTTGAATTGTTTTGACTTACTGTTTCAAAAACTAAAATAATTCTTTTAAAGAAAGACGACCACTGAACGTACACAGGGAAACAGGAGTGCACGCTAATGGAAATGTAATATTATGGGTGAGTTTTTGCACAGAGCGTTGTTAAGGCTCAGCATTTGGGTGGCATTCTTTAAACTGCAAATCTGAAACTTTGACAGTTTGAATATATGCCTGTGTCTCAAGAAAATGAGGTAAAAGCCAGTGCTTTCTGGTTGCTCTAAAGTAAAGTTTAAATATAAAGTTCAACCAGCCTTTTAGAGATAAGCCAGGGATCCTTACCCAAATCAATGTGACAGAGTAATTTAATTTAAAATTTAACATTATTATATTTTCATACATGTGGAATTAAAAGAATCAAAGAAATAACTATTTTTTTTCTCCCTCAAAAGTGTAGCCATGGCATTGCATCTTGAAATTCCTGTCTTTTTCTGACATTTTATGCATCAGGAAAGTGTTAAAAAAGCATTTTTCCCTTAAAGTCTAAACCACAGCTTTCACACTTGACAGGAATTATCTATATCTATGCTGTTGTGATTTTTTGAAAATAATTTTCACACAATTTTGATTCAAACGCCCCTTAGTAGACTGCAGTTCGCACCCTGCCCTGTTGTACTGTGTCCTCAGACTGTGCTGTGACATGAGACCGTGAGTGGCGGAAGATTCTGTCCCATGGGGAAGAGCAGGAAGCCAGAAACAGCAGAAGGATTTGAGGTTAGCAAGCCAGGGTCTGCACAACTGGGGAGCAAGCCTGTTCAGGAGAAGTGGAAGATGGGGCTTGTGCAGACAGAGGGCCCGGGACCTGAGCACTGACGCAGGGCGAACGGAGGCGGGGCCCAGACCCCATGCGTGCTCTAGGGCTCAAACAACGGCTTCCCATGCAGTCAAGCGGCTTTCCCATTGGCTCTGAGAGACAGGTGGTGCTCACATACACACGGCTCGAGCTCCCCTACACTCCCCAGCCTCCTCCTCAGTCACCTTGGAGCCTGCTCTGTTCACGTCCTGGGAGGGAGAGTCTTCTGCATCACGTTGTGGCAGTTAAGAGCTGGTCTCCCTCCTAAACCTTTTCTTCCCCAGCCAGCTCGAGACATCAGGGACCAAGTATTCCACCCGGTGCAATGACAACCTGAAGACAGGCTGCCTGACTCCTGCTAGGATCTATGTGACCAAAAAATAGAATCCCAAGGACTCACATCACCCAGACCTCAGGTGACACCTAGCATTTATTGTCTGGACCATGTTGGTGGTGATGGCGGCACACATAGGCTTGAACAGTAAGCGTCTTAACCGTGAAGTGGTGACATGATGTCCTAAACTGGTAGCTTTATCTGCAGAGAGTAATATAACGGCCCTGGTATCGGTGAGCAAAACTCATCCCCGAATCTGGACTTCTACATAACATTTTTAAAGAAACAAGGGCTCTTGGGTAATAGGGCTGATTTCAAAGTGGGAATGAGAAATGTACAAGATGAACAAGAAACACTGTGTTTGAACAGAAAGCAAGAAAGGGCTCAGTGGGGACATGTCCAAGGTACAAGCAAGTCCATCAGCAGTGGCTTCCGCTGGTCAGTCTGTGACACTTGGGAAATGAATAATAACAGTCATAGATTGTAACTCTTTGAACAAAGAAAACCCTCTATTGTTGGGGGAGGGCACCAAGAGGATGGGATCACTAGTGGAACAGTGAGCGGGATCTGGGAGCCAGCTTTGTCCTGTCCTTGGAAGGTAGGTCCCACCTGCCGTTCCCATACCCACAGCCTTGGGACCATCAGGTGTTAAGACCTTCTGGACCATATATGGGAGGGAACCCAGTCAAGGCCTCTATATGAACTTTAGGGAAGATGGGTGCAGAGATCTTTCATCCTGCCCCTCCCAAGGTGACCTGCGTAGCTGAGTTCCTTTGCTTATGAAACTGCCACCCATAAATCTGGAGGGACCGCTCCCTGCCTTCTGTGTACAGTTTCAGATTTTGCTGGGGATCTCCCAAAGTTGCCACGGAATATCCATCATTCTATAGTCTATGAGGAAAATTGTGATGGATGGTAAGACTCATGAGTTCAAGTTTGAAGACTTACAAAATATCACACAGACACAAAGTATCTCCCAATGAATTACTTAACTAATCAGAAATGAGAAAACAGTAACTTTCCAGTATAGAAAACTGGTGGCCACTGCCTTAACAAGTCATCAGAAACACGTGATTGGGAGAAGTCACTGTCCCATAATTCCTCATAGGAGGCACCCACTGTGAAGGACACATCAGGTCATTGATGTCCCCGAAAATTACACGGTCTGAATCTAATCTCTGTGCAGTCCCAAATTGAGAGAGGCATTCTACAAAATAACAGGCTTGTACTCTTCTGAAACCGCAAGACAAAGAAGCTCACAAATTGTGTGAGACATCCCCACACATTACAAGAGAATGAAAGGAGTTGACAACTTCTGGATGAAATGCCTGGTGCTGGACTGGAATCAAAACTGGGAAGAACAGTGGCCCCGCAGGAAGTGGTGGGAGCATTGGCTGGCTGTGCATGTGCTGGGTGCCGCAGTGATGGGTGATATCATTTACATCTTTAATTAAAATGAGTCTTCATGGTTCTGTACTGACACATGGGTACGGAGAAATCTTAAATATAGCTGCAGAAATAAATGAATAAAAAGTGGGATAGAAAAACCAAGTTACAGCTATTCAATACAGAAGGAATGGTGTGTTTATAAATCATAATGGATGTTAAAACTAGTAAGTTTGATGAGGAACATAATTACATAAATAGATAAGTATCTGTGTTCATTGATGTACTTTGTGTGCATTCTCAGCTGTTTATATACATAAATATGTCTGTAAATGGACAAATGCAGTTCAAGATACTCAGCTCTATGAGTTGTCTACACTACTCTCTGAATATGCCCAATGCATATGTTTAAGATAATTGTACTTGATATGAGATGCTTACACATGCAGTATTCAGTCTGAGCTATTTTCTTCAGAGTGAATCAAAACCCTGCCAGCTTTGAGGCTTCCAGCTCGGGCTCGATCTGAGTCACGCCAATCAGAAAGGCGGTCTGGGAACTGTTGATACTGTGACTAGAGAATTGATTTCACTGTTGAATAACTTAAATACGGTCATACAGATAATTCTCCAATCTCACAAGGAAATGAAACACAGCTACTTTCTTAAAGCTGGCAAGTCTATACTCAGAGACTACTTAGAGAGAAACTCAGCAGTGGACAAAGAGCAAAAGAAAAGCAATGCAGCATTAAATGCTGAAGTTCACAACATGCAGGTTACGGTCACCGCCTCCATCCAAAAGGATGGTTGATAGGAGGAGGAAATCTTTCAGGTTGCTGTAGGCAGGAAAGACCAATCATATTCACATCAAGTTATTTGAAAGAAAAGTGATTTTCCTATGTCCTGTGATGTTTATAAACCTTTGTTTGCTTATATGAATTGAGTTGAGAACTGTGGACATTCTAGCCCGGAATTTAAGCTGCGTAGATAGACTCTTTAATTCCAACGACCAGATTATTGTTAAATTGTTGTTGTGTATCTTCATTTTAATCTCAACATATACATTCTTTTCCTATTTCTGCATACCAAGTGACTACTTTAGTGGTGTGGGTACAGCTTCATGGTCTCCCAGGCTGCCGTCAAGGTATTCTGGCCCCTAAGCTTTTGTGGAGCTCGGGTCTCCTTCCAAGCTCAGGTGGCTTTGGGCAGAACTCAGTCCCTTGCTTTGTGGAACTGTGGGCCCACGTCCATACTGGCTGGCAGTTAGGGCTGCCTGCTGGTCCTCACTTGTCACCTGTTCTTTCAGACGTGACAGCTTTCTTCTCCAAGCTAGGGGGTCATTTCTCTGCAAAGATGAGTCCCAGTTTTAAGGGCATCCACTGCTTAGCTGAGGACCACCCATAACCCCCTTTCGAGTCATTCAGAACCGACCAATTTAGGATCTCAGTCTCCTCTGAAACATCCCTTCACCCTTACCACCTGGTCGCAGGGGTAACTCCTTCACAGTGCCATTTACACTCACGGGGAGGGGATTTTGCAGGGTTGTGCACATCAGTGAGTGGGAAGTTTGACCATCTTAGAATTCCGTTTAGTAAAACTGTATGAGTTTTCTGAATAATAAATGATCACCAACGTAGCAGTTCAAAGCAGCATCCATTTATTCCCTTCCCATTGCTTTAGGCCAGGAGTCTGGCACAGCAGAGCTAAGCTCTCTACAGCAAGATCAAAGGGAAACCCACGGCTGCGATGTCATCCCAGGCTCTTTTCCACGTTCACCAGTGGTTGGCAGAATTCAGCCCCACGTTGTTGAGGAGCGGAGGTCCTTTCTTTCTCCCTGGCTGAAAACTGGGTCTGTTTCAGCTCCTAGAGGCTGCCTGGCATTCACTGCTATTTGTTTGACACTCTGTCTCCAGCGTTGTATTTTTGTCCTGCAGGAACAGGAAGAGAATCTCTTCCCCTTCAAATCGAATAGCTCTGACTTCTTCGCGGGGTTTGACTAAGCAGGTCAGGCCCATCCAAGGTGACCACCCTTTGATTTAAATCAACTGCCTGGGAGACTGAATCTCACCTTCCAAGTCTCTTCTGCTATCATTTAAGGTGACAGAATCACTTCACATTCACCTGTCCCCCAGAATAAAGGGTCGGAGATTCCATCGGACAGGTATACCAGGCAACTAGAACCTTAGCCATCTGATTCCTGGTGAAATGACTAATTGGGGCAGATTTCTTATGTTTTTAAATTACAGACTTTCTAACACGTACCATAAATATATCTATATTCCTAAATATGTGAACATATATAAAACATTGAATAATTACTTCCTGGTCCCTTTTTTGTCTATATGCTATGGATAATATTATCAGCTTAATTGTGATGTTAGAAAAGCTAAATATCGCAGATGTAAAACCCCTATTACAATGTTTTTACATTATATTAATAATAAAACTACTTTATTACTTCCAGACATTTGTAATTTTCACCACTCTTTCATGATAAAAACAATATAGATATGTACGTATGCACATATATGTGAACACACACACATATATGAGGGAAAGATTTGTGTAAATATCTCCATTTCACAGCTTAAATCTGTGCTATCGTGGCATCGTGTGTCCTTGTTTTGAAGGGACATTTTAAAAATCAGTGATGCAAATACATATTAAAATTAATTGAAGGAATTATATTTAATTGTAATTAAACTATTTTAATTCTACTTAGCGCTTATGACACGAGTAAGAGCAACACACCTCCTTTTATATTAGATTAAAGCAAACTGGAAAAACACAGATTTAATACTATATATTCTTTATTATGTAGTATTAAGATTTTAATACTAAAATGTCATCAGTCGTACTAAAAGCAAATGCTACCAAGCCTAGATTTAATACCTGATCTAACTGTAGTATCAACTTGTCCCAGAAACATAGCCTTTTTAAATTATTTTATTGTTACTCTATTACAGTTGTCCCATTTTTCCCCCTTTTCCCTCCTCCACCCAGCCCACCCCCCACCCCCACAGTCAATCCCCACACTGTTGTCCATGTCCATGGGCCATTTATACGTGTTCTTTGACTAGGCCCTTCCCCTTCTTTCCACCGTCATTCCCCTCTCCCTTCCCCTCTGGTCGCTGTCAGTCTGTTCCTTGTTTCCAAGCCTCCGGGTCTGCTTGGCTCATTAGTTGATTTGGTTTGTTAGGTCCCTCTTATAGGTGAGATCATGTGGGATTTGTCTTTTACCACCTGGCTTATTTCACTTAGCACAGTGCTCTCCAGTTCCATCCATGTTGGCATGGAGGGCGGGAGTTCCTTTTTCTTTTGTGCTGCGTAGAATTCCATTGTGTGAATGTACCACAGTTTTTTGATCCACCCATTGACTGGTGGGCACTTAGGCTGCTTCCAGCACTTGGCTATTATAAACAGCACTGCTATGAACATAGGGATGTATAGGTTCTTTTGAATTGGTGTTTTAGGGTTCTTAGGGTGTATTCCCAGCAGTGGGATTGCCGGTTTAAAAGGCAGTTCCATTTGTAGTTTTTTGAGGCAATTCCATACTGTTTTCCACAGTGGCTGCACCAGTCTGTATTCCCACCAACGGTGCACGAGGGTTCCCTTTTCTCCACAACCTTTCCAGTATTTGTTGTCTGTTGGTTTACTGATGAAAGCCATTCTGACAGGTGTGAGGTGACATCTCATTGTGTCTTTAACTTGTATCTTCTTGACGTCCAGCATCTTTTCATATGTCTCTGGCCCATCCGTGTGTCCTTCTTGGAGAAGTGTCTGTTAAGGTCCTTTGCCCATCTTTAATTGCATTGTTTATTTTCCTGGTGTTGAGTCACATGAGTTCTTTGTATATTTTGGAGATCAAACCCTTGAAATTGAAGCAGTAATAAAAAAAAACTCCTGGCACACAAAAGTCGTGGACCAGATAGCTTCACAGGCGAATTTTACCAAACATTTAAATAAGAGCTAACTCCTATTCTTATCAAGCTGTTCCAAAAAAAATTCAAGAAGAGGGAAGACTTCCAAACTCTTTTTACAAGGCCAGTATTATCTTAATCCCTAAACCAAGTAAAGACAAAACAAAGAAAGAGAATTACAGGCCAATATCTCTGATGAACATAATGCTAAAATTCTCAGCAAAATATTGGCAACCTGAATGCAGCAGTACATTAGAAAGATCAGACACCATGATCAAGTGGGATGCATCCCAAGGATGCAAAGATGGTACAGTAGTCACAAATCAATAAATGTAATACACCACATAAACAAAATGAAGGACCAAAGTCTCATGATCATATCAATAGATGATGAAAAAGCATTTGATAAAATCCGGCATCCACGGATGATAAAAAAACACTCAGCAAAATGGGAGGGAGCACACCTCAACATAATAAAGGCCACATATGAGAGACCTACAGCTAGAAACATAGTCATAATCAACCAGTCTGGGATTTTCTGGTCATGCTCCAGTAAGGTAATCTGCCCTTTGGGCCCTCTCCATCCCCATAAAAGGGAGAGACAATCTACATGAAAAAAATAAAATAAACAAATAAAAATAAAAAGCCTTTCCTGTTACTTTCCCCCAAAGAAAAGACATTCTGGCCCTTTTCTTGTGTTAATAGCTTCCTTCCCTGCCATTTCTCCTACAAACACCTTCCATTTTGCCCAAGCTCCCTGCAGTTGCTGAATGAGAGGCTGCCCAACTCATGAATCACTTTAAAAAGCCAATTAGGTCTTCAAATTTACTTGGTTGAATTTTGGTTTTGAACATTATTAAATTTTAATGTGAATCATAAAATTTTAAGCCAGAAGACACCTTGAGATAAGTAATACTAAACTCTTAGGCATGGCCGTCTGAGGAGTCTGGCGATCTCAGGGTTCCTGCTCCTGAGATCCAAACCCAGACTCTGGATGGGATGTGGTGGGAGGGGGTGCAGACGGGATGCAGCGGGGACAAATCCAGAGATGCGAAGCAAGATTTTCATCCCAATCAACTGCGTCCCCAAAATAAGAAAGAAGGCACCTGAACCCAAGTGCCTGAAAGGAAGTTGTAGAGAAAAATGAAGTGGATGGTTAACTAACTCTGCAAAACAGTAAGGCAAACAAACAAAAATAAACTAGAAAGAAACTCTCTAACAGCTCAAATTAATTACGGTGTCCAAGAGCTGGATGGTGCTCATTTGTGGAGCATGTATTCAGGAAAAAGTTAACACATAATTCCAAAAAGTCTGGTAAACAAGTACAAGGCCCACACTGTTGAAGGATGCGTTGAGGGGCTTTTGAGACCTGCCTTCTGTGATGGTGGCTCTGGAGTCAGTGGAACTGGATGGGAAGGGGCATCGCTAGTTTCATGTTTTCACCTGAAGCCACCCTGTACCCACACAGGGCTGCTGGGCTGCAGTTTTGAATTCTTCTCCACGTATTTTCTAGTGGCTGCTCCCCTCTCCCTGACACTCAGAGTTTAGTAGAATTGATTCTTTAAAATTACTGTTATTTCATTTCATACCCTTCCAGAAAGAAATGCTGGTATTGTGTCTTTGCTAGGGCCCAATGGACACTTATTTGCCTTTGTGGTGGAAGAATTCTTCTTTTTTCCCTTCTTATTGAATGGATTGGGGTGACACTGATTAACAAAAGTATACAGGTTTCGGGGACACGATTCTATCGTACGTCATCTGTACAGTGTGTTGTGTACTCACCACCCCAAGTGGAGTCTCCTTCCATCACCACTCACCCTCCAGACCCTCTGCTACCTTCCCCTTCCTCCCCCACCTGGCAGTCACCACACTTGTCTCTGTCCATCAGTTCTGTCTTCTTTTCTTTCTTTTTTGCTCAGTGCCTCCACCACTTTCACCCAGCACCTACCCCGACAGCTGTCATCCTGCTCTCTCTCTCTCTCTCTCTCTCTCTCTCTCTCTGAGTCTGTTTCTATTTCACTTGTTAGCTCAGTTTGTTCATTAGATTCCACCTATGAGTGAGATCTCTGGTACTTGTCTTCTTCTGACTGGCTAACGGAGAATTCTTACAATGCAGATGTCTCTCTCTCTATGCTGTTCCTTGTGATTGCTCTTTTTTTATGAGGATGCCTTGACTCTGCCACTAAATTTTCCATCATGGTAACTTTTGTAGTGATTCCGTCCTCAGTTCCCTGATCCCTGAAAACAATGAAAAATAAACACAGATGCAGTTGCCCTGAGCACCAAAACCCCGTGAGTCTGACTGTGCCCTCTTCTGTTTCAATGTGACTCTCCCCCGCTCACTCTCACCTTCTTCACCAAGAATAAAATATACCCATTTTATAATTGGCTTCATGTTTAACTATCCCAGAATTGAGTGATCTATTCTCAAGTATTTGTATTATTTTTGTGCTATATGGAAAAACATAAGTTATTCACATCATGATATACAGGTGTTGGGGGATTGTTCTGTAGCTTAGATTTGTAATATATTGTGAAACAATAAGTCGGCTTGGAAGAAAAGATGCCTCGGGCTTCAAGTTGCTTTTGTGTAAAAATAAATGGGCAGTAAAGCCGTGCCTGAATGGAGAATTCCAGCTTCCCTGTCCTCCTGCCATAAATCAGAGAACAGTTCTGTGTTTCTGGCAAGAGACGAGAGTAGTCTCATCCCATCTTGCTCACACTTACCCTGTGCGACCCAGGGAGCTCTTCTCCGAAATGGGACACAGATACTTTTTATCCACTCTCTCTCGACATCAGTAAGGGGGATAATGGTGGCACGCTGTGTTCATTAGTTCAATCACTTTTTTGGTTTGGAATCATGCCCAATCACGTCTGATCCCTTTCAGAAAGATCACGCTACCTGGTGTTTGTTCCATAGAAGCCTAAGTAGAGGGTGAGCCATTTACCAAATGACATCCAAAAGAAAGTACAGGTCGAAAGTAGGGTAAAATGAGAGTTTCTTTTCTTCCCTGCCCAAAAAGATAGGAGGAAAAATGGATGATGCTAAGGGGTAATGTTCAGAGTCTCCAAACCAAAAGAGCAGGGAGGGAGGACAGTGGGAGCCACAGAGGCAGGTCGAAACAGGTGAATGGACATCACTTTTGTCCTCTGGTGATCACATCTTCATTAAAGGCTGAGTATGAAACAGACACTATAGTGAGGTTGGAGATATTAAACTCAAATGCATATGCACACACACACGTGTGAACATGTGTATGTTCCTTGGTTAGCTGAAATACAAGTTCATTCAAACAGTTCCATGCGCACGCATTGCAGGTTGTCAAACAGGTGTTACTCACTTAAACACTTTATATTTAAGTATACAGAGAGCTGATTAAATTATATTTATTCTCATTTTCAGTTTCTTAAAAATATCTCAGGGAATAATACATTTGAGAATTTCTACGCAATGCATTTTTAATGAAAATCTATCAGCCTTGTCATAAAACCCAAATGAACTTCATAAATGAAAGTATTCAGATTATTTCTCTGCCTGTGAATTAGTCATTACAACCAATAGTGGGTAAAGCAGGTCACATTCAGAGAGTAGTCACCTGCCCTAAAATTAGTAATGGATGGTAACGATTCTCTGATTTCTCTTATCTGTCCTGTGTTTTCTTTCAAGAGGAAATTATGTAAACGTTAACACTGTTTGTGGAGAAAACATAAAGTTTTACTACTGTGCTGTAATCAATCCAAGGGAGTGCTCACGGTTAATTAAAATATTTATTCCCTAGGCGGTTACAAAATCACCTGTTCACAGGATGAGTATAAAATAGCCTTAATTTATTTGTGTCATTGATAAAATATGCTTTTGATTCATGTAATTGATAAGAACTTGTGGGACCAGGGAGAACAAAAAAACCAATATAAATAAAATAATATAGATACATATATATAATTCTTTTTGATTGGTATCTAATTTGATTGATTTCTGTATTTTTATAATCTATTATCTTTTTGGCATTTCAGTGATCTTTGGCATTTTTTATTTGGGGAAACTAAGTTTGCTGTCAAAGGTATAAAAAGAATATGAATGAGTTCAAACTTTTTCATTCAAAATTTTTCATGCAATTAATGTCTTATTTTCGAACACCTTTCTTAACATATGTTGTAAACATACCAATACATGTTAAGACCACAGATAAAAAAACCTGGTCCTTTTAAGGACCTGACAATCTGTTGAGGCTACAGTGGAGAGAGTGAAGGGGTGACAGGCACACAGCCTGACTTTGGACTAGCTGGTCAAGATGGAAAGTTTATAGTTAATTCCCAGTGGAATGCACGCCCAATGAACACCGGAATATCTCTCATGATTCTGCATGGAAAGTTGATTAGAAATAAAAAAATTAATGCAAATGGTCAGTAAGAAATCTATCAACAACTGCGGAGTGGAGTTGGGAGAAGCTGGTGGATGGAGCTGATGGTGGATATGGAAGGGAATGGAAGGAGTGGAGGCAGACTTCTAGCTCATGGTACTTGGCAATGAGTACATCGCCTATATGAGGAAAATATTATATATAAATAATGGACCCGAGGTAGTTTTAATTGAGCAACTGCCTGTATGAAGATATTTGCTGGGTTTGGAAAGGAGAAAAACTTAAGAGGTTGGTTAATGAGGCCAAGCATTGTAAAAACTCCGTGATGTCTGAGGCAAGCATTCAAGATGTTAAATATAGATACCGGTACACACATAGACATACAGTGTGATGAGCTAGATATGTAAAATAGGACACTATAATTCCCATTTTGAAAATATCTTAGTGTCCGGAATTGCAAAGTATTGATATAGTAAACCTTATTAAATATAAAAATTTGTTAATCAAACATCATTAAAAATATGAAAGTGAAAAAATAGCCACAACAAAGGACTTGTAGGCAGATATTTAAAGAACTGTGAATCGGTACCAAAGTACAATGGACCCAGTTTTAACCTGGAGTACTCAAAAGACACAGAGGCACTGTGGCCGTGAATATGAAATAGTGCACTAATTGGAGTGTTCCTCATACACTAAAACTTATTCTTTCCTTACAACCCTACATTCTGCCTGGTTGTTTTCCCAAGAAAAGTAAGAATGCACATCCACATAAAAAATAGGCCAAGCGTGGAAGTGGTTCAAACACAGAGTGAAACAATCCAAATGTTTGTGACTTCAGTGGCTCAGTAGATGATGCTAAAGATGGAATATTATCCATCAATAAAAGGAATGAATGAACAATTGATATAGTCAACAACAGAGATGATTCGCAAATGCGTGAAGTAAGAGGAGCCACACTTGAACGAGACACTGTAAGATTCCATTCATGGGACATGCTTCAACAGGCAAAATTCCTGGACCGAGAAATGCGTGGGTTGTGGACAGTCCATGAGGTCAGCGGAGAAAGCAAAAAGCGTAAGGGAACTCTTTGGCATGAAAGACCACATTTAAGTGAAATGTTCAAATTAAAACAACAGTTGATTACACCCATATTATTACCCTACCGACCATACTCAAGCAGGTGTTACTTCTGCCGGACCCTGTCTATCTGGATAGCGTTACTCAGATTTTGTCAAAATTCAGAGAATTAGACACAAACGATGACTTTTTTAACTCAGTAAACCTGACTTAAAAAAATAATATATATTCAGTGAAGCTCTAAATTTTATAAGAATATAAAAATGTTCTGTATGTGAGTGTGAGTATATTTTAGCTCTTTATTAAATTAAAATCCACCTATATTTTTTCAGATTTTGTCGACAAGATAACCAGAACATAATAACTCATAATGTTTT
>VMDR010023579.1:0-15505 GCA_007922815.1 Macrotus californicus | reverse complement strand
AAAAAGTATAGTAGTATGCATGTTTTGTGTGTATTCAAATAACTAAAAAAATTTAAACAAGTAGTGTTATCACATGTAAACTTGATGAAACCAGAAAGGAAGAGTGAGTGTCCTTTATTCAACGTTAATCAGTGTATGCATTTGCCTATAAAATTAAGAATATATATTGTTAATGAATTGTATTCCTTTAATAATGCTATTGCTTATATAGACACTGTGAGTAATGAATGAGTGTGTGAGAAAGAGAAAGAAGACAAAAAAAGGGACCCACAGTTTTTACCACAGTATCATAACAATGAACATCTACTGATACAAACTTGTATTTTACTCTGGTGTCTTTTCTTTCTTACTTTTTCTTTGACCAGTGCTTCTAGAATGTATTCTCTCTTTGTATTCTACTTTGTACCCAACTTTGTATCCTGCTATTTAAATGTAATGTTATAACATAGTCTTGTTCTCATGGTATTACAATTTCTGGAAACATAACTTTCATGGCTGTCTAATAGACTGTAGAATGCATGCAGATGTGGTAGGATGGACAGAGTTCTTTATCTCTGTCCCTTGGAATCCCTCCATTTTCACGCTTGGGTGGAGAAACATCACCTAAGCATAGTAATTAACTGAACTTATGCTGTTTGGTGTGAAGGAGGGTGTGTTAAGTGCTCCCTGCTTAAAGTCCCACTAACACCACTCAAAGCCCCAACGGAATGGAATGCGACTTCCTAGTTCATGTGCAAAGTAGCACTACAAGCCTGGGCCCTAAATAAAGAGAAGAGAGAAGGAGGAAGAGAAAAAGGAGAACAATCTAGGCAAAGGGACTTCAGGATGTCTGGGGCAAGAAGACAGGAAGGGGCAGCTAACCAGGAAGAGCACAGAAAAATCCACATCATCAGACGGGCTCTGGCATATTCACAGCCGTACACACTTAGTTTCTCTCCGAAGATTCACTGAGTTCAAATGCTTTTCCAGCAGTTGCAAATGATAAGAACACAGGCATGAAAGCTATTATTTAAACAACAGGCTCTGAATAAACATTGCCTGTTTACAAACTCTAATATTCCGTAAGCCTTAACGTGTTCCCAGTGTCTGGGGTAGGAAAAAAAATCTGAGTGAACTTGATTCTAGCTTGTCACTTTTTTTATCTGAGTTCAATTCATATTTTATTTTGTTACAGGTTAATTAGTTACTTATTTATTCATTTGCATGTCTGCCTCTGCTACATTCCTAAGAGCACATTGTGTTTACATATATTTATGTTTTCATTTTTTTCTGATGGATGACACATTAATTTAATTATATCATTAAAACTTTTGTCCAAACATTAATGGAACAGTTGAACAAATACTACCCAGAGAAGTGGAATAAAACAAAGAATAAAAATGCCACCTTTTAAAAATATGATCTGCGCTTTGGTTTAAATCCCTGATGTCTAGAAAATATCAGCTGAAACACCCAGTGCCCAGGAAATGCAGGGAAACGAGTAACTACTCATCATTTGGTGAGAAGCTTTCTCAGCAATCAATGCATGAACAATTAAAAGGTTGGGAGGTGGGAACAGGGTTGCTCTTTGAAGGGAAGAGCTGGTGCAAAGAGAGAGTCCCCTGGAAATTAATTAGAGCCCAGTTGGAAGTCAAAAATAAAGCACTTAAATGACCCTGGGCTCCCTCACCCGCACCACACAAATGATGATGGAATGCATTTGTGAACCTGTTGTCATTCCCTCCTCCTGAATTAATCACTTTCCCCGCCCTGCTCTTTGGGCAAAGTGCTTCAAACACTATTTGCAATGCACATTGTGCTGGCTTGTCTTAAACTCGGTCCTATGCTTGCCTAGCGCTCCCACTGAATTATGTAAGCTGTCCTGGGCTGGAATACTTACCTGGTCCCATTTCCCTAGTTTTGAGCATAATATCTGAAGCACTTAAAATTAAAACGTGATTTCTTTTAAGTATAGTAGATTATTCATATTTTAAAAATGTACAGAATGTTTAGTTTATTCAATAACTGAGGTAGTCCAAGAGAGAGAATTGGCTCAGTATGTCTTTAAGATTTCTGTTTTAAGATTAATTTTTAATTTGATATTAAAATAGTTATGTGATTTCTGAGATATATTAACTCATCTGACTTTAAAAAGCATGGTCGGCATTAATAAACACATGAGTAATCCAGGACGATGAAGAAGAACGCAGCACATGATATACGAATATGGCACAGCTAATAAACTTCAGAACAGGACACACTGAGACATTCCTCCAAAACCAACCCTCCACATACCATTTCACACTTAATTTTTTTGAATTACTTTATTGTTGTTCATTTACAGTTGTCTGCATTTTCCCCACCACCACTCCCCCCCACACCCCAGCCAATCTCACATTTAATTTTTTAAGAGTGGGTTCTATTTGGTTCATTTGGGGAAAATCAAAAGCATTTTCACTTCCAAAATACACTGAAAACCATTTACTTATAAGTTCCCTTGTTCTTTAATAATCAATGTATCAATCATAAAGCAATTACTATTTAAACACATTAATTTGAGTAACTATCACAAATCTATGAAGCCTGAGATACTTATATGATTTTTTCAACAATAAAATGTGATGATCATAATGATATTGTAGCCAACATTTATATCACACGATAGCGTGTTTAACTGAGTCACATGCTTTGATTACTTATTATCTGTCAGGCATCAATCTTCGTAGATTAGCTCTTTTAATTTTATATCAGTACCATAAAGTTGGCATTTCTACATCATCCTAATTAACTGATGGGAAAGAGTTGTCTCAGGGGACACTGAGCCATATTCTAAGATTATTTTATATTTATAAAACCATTTAAAATAACTAACACTATCCACATCGTGTACCTGATAAAACTAAGAAGAGAGCTAGGATCGCTCATAATTACAATTGGCAGATTTGCTACCTAATTTTCTGTCTTTTGACTTCGGAGTCCAGGACCTTTCCAGGGTGGCTTCAACTCAAATGGGCTTCAAAAGTTGGAAAGACAAATGAAGGGTCTAGAGCACTGGGGGCGAACGCGAGGTCTGAATCCAGCCCTCCACCTTGTTTTATTCGGCCCGGCACCTTGTTTCTAACTAGCGGCAGCACCAAGCTCTCGCTTAACTGTTAAAGAGTACTTACATGTATACAGTCCTAAAGTTACATTCCAGCCTTTGAAGGCAACCGCAAGGCTGATGTGGCCCCCGGTGAACATGACTTTGACACCCCTGGTCTAGATACAGAAGACTCTTCAAAGCAGGAAAGACAAGGAATTTACATCTGGAAAAAATCCAGGGTTATTATCAGAACACTTCATTTGAATGAGAAAGGGGCTTGAGTTCATCATTTCTGTAGCCAAGCTTTAGCAACTGCACTCACCTCTTACAGGTTAAAAAGAAAGAGTTTTTTTGTTTTGTTTTTTGAAGTGGGCAAAGAATTATGTAGTGAATTAAATTCAATCTATTGATTGAATGACACAAGTTCAACTGTCAAATACTAGAAACGCTGCAAAGGTGATGCAAAGCCTTTCAGCTTCATTACTAGCATTGACCTTGTACCTTTGAGGCAGACAGACTCTTCTTTGTACAATGAGTCAGAAATATTTTAGAGGAAAAAGAGACCCTCTCTGTGTAAGACAATCACTCAGATTCATTGATCCCCTTCCCTTTTGCTGCAGCTCTCCCCTATTTTCACCCCACTTCACTCTGATGGCTTCAACCCTGTTCTTTTGGTATAGCTTCCTGGATTTTGAACTTAGCTGGCTGCTAAGAAGTTTTGGTGGCATATTCTCTTTGGATCTTGTGTTACTGGTTACTTCGGTTACCACAGCAGATGTAGGTGGAATTTACCAAATATTTCAGGCTCTTGGCAGTCTAGTCGAAAGGTGAATTAAGTTCCCCATTTCCTTTGCAACTGGGTGCGTGCATGTGACTTGTTTTGGTCAAAGACATGAGAGATGGAGTGACATGTCACCTCTGGATAAAATTGTAAGGAGGGAAGCCACAATTCATCAGATTGTCTTGATACCACTGTGAGGAATGTAGAATCACGTTTAGATAAACCGTCTTTCCTCTGGATCCCCGAATTGCCATAACAAATAGAAGCCTTATTCGGACCCACCCAACTATTGCTAATAACTGAGATTTCAGAGTTCTTTGTTACTTGGGCGTCACTGCCCAAGGCCAAGTGAAGGCTCCCTGTCTTGACTAACACAGATCAATTAACTGACGCTAATATCGGGCTCTAAGGCAGAATTTTCTGGTCTCTATTTGTTCTTGTTTACCCAACCCTTAATGTGTGTAGATTCTGAATTCATGGGCATGTATAAATATCAATTGCTACAAATTATAAAACCACTCAACTTAAACACAGGTTTTTTTCAAAAATTATTTGTATGCCCAGAGTCGGTTCTGTCATTTCAATGTTTCATCCTTTTCAAATACCCACTCGTTACCCTCTTACTTTTATGACAAAGGAAGCGTGTGAGTGTAGGTATTGCTAGGCCTTATAAAAGTGCATTAACAATGGCCATAGAGAAATACAATTTCCTGAGATTGGAGGTAATTATCATTTGTGGAGTTCAAGTGCAGCATTGAAATCAACCTTTTCAGACCTTGGCATTAAACATTAAGTGCAACTTTTCCCTTTCCAAAACCAAAGGCTGGAAATTACCAGCACACATCTTCATGATGTATCTTGACATCAACTAGCACTTAACAAAACATTCTTATGTGTTAAGTATAAATGAATCAGAGACGTGCTGATTGAATTTTCAATGGAAGCTGAACATTTTAAAGAATAAGTCAAGGAAGAAAAAAGTGACAGGGAGCCTGTTGTACTCGGCTTCACACAGAACACTGGGAAATCTGCCTGACCTCTTCTTATTATTTATTTAAATTAACAGCAGCAGTATTCAGTGCCACCTGGCCTGCAAGCACAGTGAGCTCATTTAAAACAAAACAAAGCGAAAATTTTAAAATATCATTTAAACCTTTTTAAATAATTCAGCCCACGCGAGTGTTGAGAAAGCATCACTTGGACAGGCAAACCAGACAAAGTAGGCCCCAGGAGTCAGTAAGTCTGGATTCAGCCAGAGCTGTGTGCTGCGAAAATTTTGAGCGGGAGCTCCCCAGGAGTAACTGCACTTTCCCAAGGAAGACCTTAGAATAGGGTGGAAACGGGGCTGGGCTTCCCCTGTGCAGGAGACTCCCCACTCTCATCTCCCCAGCTCAGATTACGAAGTTTGTTAACAGTTTCAGTTTGGAGGTTTTGTGTCTCTATGTAGTAATCCAATTTGAAATCTTATTCCACACGTTGGGAATACATCTTGACAAAGCTTCAGCATCCTATCTTCATTTTTCATTCTATGGTAAGTCATTGAAAGTTGTATCATTGATAGGGAAAGGTCTTGAAGCCCTCATCAAAGGTGATGCTGAAAGAACAATTTTAATAAGGCATCTAGGGCTTGTCTCCGTGTGCACATTAGCTTTGGCAACACGGGAATATTGCTTTTTGCTGTCTGTGTGGAACAGAATTTGAATTTTTGTTCAGGGTCAGTTAGATTATGTTTAAAACCTGATGTGCAGCGAGGCTTTGGATCTTGCCTAAACTCTTATTAGGCATTGTTAGGGATTTAAAGTGGCCGCACTAAAACCTTTCCTTCTTCTTCTGAGGCCAGGAAGGAAAACACTAACAAAGTTCAAAATAAATTCTTTTCTGTGGTAGTTGGTTGTTTTGTTTTGCTGGCAATCTAAATCTAACAGCATTTCACTGAGTTCATTTTGACAATATCCACTGAGAAAGAGATAATTTAACAATCCATGAACACCAGTCATAAACACCAAAATAGAAACACAAAACGTGACTGAGGGGTTTCTAGGCACTAACCAAATTTCTGAGAGGAACACCAGACCTTGGTGCTTACATTCTCATTTTGACAGATGAGGAGACTAAGGCTCAAAAATTATACACAGCTATTAAAAAGGGGAACCAGGCCGTTACGCTTGGTTTCTGTTGTGGCAAAGCACACGTTCTTATTCGAGAGACATGCTCTAATACTATTCATATATTTTACATAGAGATGAATAAATTTCTATTATCTGCTGAGGATTATACTAGGTTCCTAGGGAAATGAAGCAATTCACCACGGGAGGTTTCTTTATTTCAGAGTTTTTAGATCTAAGTAACAAGGCAGCACACACATGAAGCATCTCTATTACCATAAAGATGCTCTCTCTCAAACACAAAGCTAATTGCACACCACCATGTTTAAAATGTTATTTTGTCTGCCTGTGGCTACCAGACAAAGCCTAAATTATTTAATATGCCATTAATGGAACCCTGGTCATCTCATCAAAATGGTGATACCCTTATTTCCTATGATCCACTTCCACTGCACTGCTTCTTTGTCACAGAATGTAAATTTTTTCACTAGGCTAAAATTGTGCTCAGTTCCAATTTCTCTGTCTAGGATTTCTTTCCTTCATTTTAGCAGTAAGCACTTGCTTATTTATCAAAAATGGCCTGAAACAGTAACTCTTTCATGAATTCTGCTCTTTCTCCTCCCCAACCACGTCCATACTTATGCAGCTGTGGCAACTGGTATATTTACATGGTATCTTTCTAGGTAAATTAAATTGGCAGCCTCGGGGCCATGTGCAGGGAATACGGTAGAATAATGGCCATTAAATTTTTGTTTGATATGCAAAAAACTAACAGGAGAGAGAGGGTGGTTGAAGAGAAAGAACAAAAAAGCAGTCAGATGATAGGTAGATGGATGGATGGATGGATGGATGGATGGATAACAAAGGAGCATCCAAATACGTCTGGTAAAAAAGCAACAGGAAATCTCACAATAGATCTTATGAAAATTCAAAGCAAATACATTCTAAGATGAGCTAGATAAATTTTTGAAGGACGTTAAATTTGAACCAGGCTTTAGTTAGAATGGTGGACACTGACCAGTAAAAATGACACAGCTCACTAGGGGTCTTATGCATCCAGAGAGGAAGACTCCAGTACAAATTCCCGTTCAAGCCCAGAAAACATACTTGACTTACTGCTAATGAGGCAGAAAAGCACACCTGTCTACTCTGACACCTCAACGTGAGGTCACAAGCAAGCACACACACAAATATACACGCTTTTTAAAACAAAATAGATTTTGCTAGCAAGGAACACAAAATCAATATTCTACACATTACAAAATTTTTATTGTATTTCCAATATATTCCCACTGTTTCCTTTTCTCTCTCGTCTTATTTATTTAGTTAGTTAGGATAATAACTGTAACATTCATTTAATGTCATTTCTGTTGGGTAAATTCCTTGGTTTATCCCTGGGGGGGAAATAATACAGCTGAAACACAAAGAAAAATGTAATAAGCTCTAGAACAATATATGCATTCTTTGGAACAGGATTAGCTCCTTTGGAAAGTGGTAGGATTTAGTACAAGAGATATGAGAGTAGACCTCCGGGGATCTTCTTAATGGAGTTTGAGAATTGCCACTAGAAGAAAAATAAGGAAAAAAAAAAAAAGTTGGTAAGACCACAAAGAAGAGATGATAATAGAGGAGAAAGGTAAAACCAGTGAAAAACATATATATATACTATTTTCTTAGTGCCCCAATCCAGGTCAAAAAAACCTTGTTCATTCAAGGTTTGAACTGAGGGAACTGGCAGAGCTGAATCGTGGTTTCCATGTTTCCAGTTTCGGGGACATTCTTTGTGAGAGGCCAATTGGAGGAAATGTAAACTCAAGGAACACGGATCTGTATATTCTAGAGCTCACGGGAGGATGGGAACTGACTGGTGGCTGGCTGACTGAAAAAGGAAGTGTAGCCTGGTGTCGGACCCCAAGTCCTAGGTGTGTGACCTCCACCTACCTCATCTCTGGTGACACTGCAATAGTTATCCCCCTGCTGCATCCAAGGCCTGCTGCCCACCCACCGAGTTCTCCCAGTCGCCGGTGTTTGCTCTGATCTGGAACTCCACACCAGCTTTCCCACTAAATGCACAGCATCAGCCACCAAGCAAGTTCCATGCATTGCTATGGATTTTCTAGTAGCCACACTAAGAAAGTAAATTAAGCGGGGGAAGTTAATTTTAATGTTTTGTTTAATCCGATATATCCACACACGAACATTTTGACGTATAATTTACATAACAATTGAAGTATTAACAAATATAATTTAGAAATGTTTGTGTATGCTGGACTTACAGCGTACCTGCATGCATACTGGCCACTTTTCATGCTGTGCCCTGGACAGGGCAAGTCCAACACTCATGGTTTTTATTCTCCTTCCTCCACCTTTGCCTGGGAAGCTCCTCCAATCTACCACAATGGCCTAGAGGAAAGTTTCTCTTCCCTAGAGATCAGATTTTACCTCTTTAGTATGTACCCCATGTACACATATATTCCCTCATTATAGCACTCCACTATAGCATGTCATGTTAATGAGTAACAACTCTTCGAGCTATATGTTTAAAATCTGTATTCCTCATGAGATTGAGGACCACTCTTTTCGTAGGCATCCTATGCCCCCTGTGCTTACATAACATCCAACAAGAGGAGGCATTTAATCAGCACATCCCAAATAACCATTATTTAGTGCCTCTGAGCCTTTGTTTCCTCATCTGTGCGATGGGGATAAAAATAATAATGCCTACCTCTTAGAGTTATTGTGAGGATAATGACCATGTATGTATGTGCATGTGTGTGTGCATAATAAGTTCTATATAATCTGTAACATTTGTGGCCCTACTACTACCTGCAATTTTGTGAGGATTAAAGGAGATAATATTCTAAGGAGTATGTTGGGCATACCATTAGTGCTATACTTATGATTTCTGTTATGCTTAATCTAGTATTTCATATACATGATATATAATAGGTTCGACTAATTAAACCTCTTAGTATTAATTTGTAGTCCCTGGCTTAGACTTGAAACATTCTAATGAGGTCCAGAAAAACAAGGAGTATCCCTCATTTAACAACAGTCCGCACATCCAATTACTAGAAAAGTCGCAGAATGAGGGCTTTAATTAAGGCCCACATGAGACTGTTTGCTGAGGATGCCTAGGTAATGAGACCACTCATCTATAAAGAAGAATGTCTAGCTTCCACTTTTCATTCCGTTCATATACATATATGAGATTAACCAAGGCACTGAAGTTCCTATATTTTTGTTTGTTAAAGGAAAGGTAGAATCGGTGAGTCTTCATTGCCTACATTTGGATCAGCCAAGAAAATGTGCGCCCATAATTGGTTCTTGCTTTAGCCCTCTCTACAGAGATATCTGCTGCTAATGAGCTTATTTTACTGCCTTTTTCTTTCCTTGCCCTTCCTCCTTTCACTGAAGTGGAGATGCGGCGAGGTGACCTCCTGCAGGCTAAAGCAGGCTGGGCAGCACTGGGCTACCCCCGTCAGTCCTCTCTGGCTTGCAAATGCTAAAAATCTGTAACAAATAATCTGTCCTTCTAACAACAAAATAAAAACCTAAAATAGGATAAAGTGACTATACAAATATCTCAGTTCCCAGGCCAGGATTCTTACTATTTTTATTGAAGTTGTTAGGGTGATATTGATTAATAAAATTATAGGTTTCAGGTGCACAATTCTGTAACACATCATCTGTATATTGTATTGTGTGTTCACCATGCTAAGTCAAATCTCCTTCCATCACCATTTATCCCCCCATATGGCCTTCTACCTTCCCAACCCCCGTCCCCTCTGGTAATTACCACACTATTGTCTGTCTCTATGAGATTTTTTTTCTTAATCCTTCACCTTTTCACCCAGCCCGAAAACACCCCTCCCCTCTGACAGCTGTCAGTCTGTTCTCTCTTTGTGAGTCTGTTTCTATTTTTTGGTTAGTTTATTTTGTTCATTAGATTCCACATTTGAGTGAAATTGTGTGTAAAAGGCAAGGATTTAAAAGCCTTCCAGAACAAAAGAAACAAACAAAAAAGCAGATGATAACCCTCAAGGGGGTGCTAGAAACAATGAGGCATGAAGGACTTGATTCTTTGTTTTGGACAGAAATCTACTAAATTCAGAAGGTGGCTTACCCAGCAGCCTCAGGCTGCTCTTCCTTAGACCCAGTGTGGTCAGAATGGCCAGGAGAGATGTGGAGATGCTATGGGTCACAGGTAGGCATGGAAGTGCCACCCAACTGCAGCTCAATTACCACCAAGAGAGAAGCTAATGTTTTCATCAAGAAAGTCAGGATAAAATGCAGTTTTAGAGTGAGGGAAGCAAGAAACGGGAGACCTGTGGGGGACAAGATAGGAAGAGAAACAGATGGAGAATTTCTACTGCGTATATTTGGTATTTAATACTTGACCCTTCTGCACGTGGGTAAGAGCCATAAAAATTAAGGAACTAGAAGGGCTTATTGAGTATTACTCAAAAGAAAAGGTTGGGACTCTGCCCTATGCAAGCTTAGTTCACATTCTGAAGCCACTATTGGACAGTTGGGTGACTTCTGTCTACTCGATCTTGATAAGCTTCTGCACTCTCACTTCCAAGTAGGGGAAATGCCTGGGGCAAAGGTTTGTTTTTGTTAGTTTTTTAAACTTTTTTATTGTATTTTTTTTTACATTACCTTTTTTGGATTTGCTTGTTGTCTTTAGGTTATTTACTGGCACCGAACAGACAAGAATAATGTTATTTCTCTTCTCTGTCTCCTTCTTTTAACATTTGCTTTAAACATTTTTTTTTTCCTGTTTCTTACGGCGACTCTACACAGTAAGTTATTGTTCCAATGTTACACAGGATTCACCTGAGACCCAGGAGAGTGAAGCAACCGCCCAGAATCACAAGTAACAAGAGCCAGGAATAGCACCCTATTGGCCCATGTCCTGAGCACATGTATCTTGTCAGTACAGCTCTTTCTGTAATGAACATGCTTTACATTATTCAAGAGTAAATTCCTGATATGCACTTTGCCCAGAAGCTGGTGATAATCCCTATCCTTCAAAGTGTTCCTTCTGGGCAGGGTTTCATCTCTTCAAGTTCTGTGAAAATACTCATATATGGCCAATGCCTGTACTTCTCTTCCCTGAAGCATGAGAAAGGCAGATCTCAGCATGGGATGTTTTGAAGACCAGCACTTCCCCTCTTTTACCGCTGCCCCTTGAAGGGCCCCGTGGACACCAGAGTTTGAGCTTGGGCACATTTTGATAGACCTGACAGGATATATTAGTGGCAAATCACTTCTTTTGGGTTGACCTACTGACCTGATTACTGGCTTGGCTCAACATTATCCATCTGGAAACTGAAGCGTGTCTGCCAAACACAATGGTCCGAGTTTTGGCAGGGCTGAAATTGAGCTGTTCGCACTAATGGTGCCTTGCTAACGGGTTTATTTATCTCCTATGACCACTTCCTGAATGTTACAGTAATGTCATGCTTGGTGGGGTGGAAAGCCATTGGCTTTGGAACAAAACAGACTAGAGTTCATTTTACTACTTAATAGTTTGTCAATTACAACACCTCCTTGAGGCTCGTTTTTTTAAAAATCTAAAAAATGGGGAGAATAATTTCTCTCTCCTAGAGTTGTTTTGAGCATTGGAGATGGTCTCTTGTGTAGTACAAGTCGGTATCATTTACTGAACTTTTATTATTGCAAGACATTATATCAATAACTTTACAAATATGATCTTTTTTTCATTTGGAAATTGAGACTTTATTTAAGCATTATTATTATTCTGACTGTAGAGATGAATAAATAAAGATTAGATAGGTAAATTTATTTGCCGTATATGGCAACTGAAGAAGAAAGAGTAGAATTTGTGGTTAGGAGGCAGCCCCCAGAACTTCTATAATATAGAACATATATTTATATTTACCTGGTTGCCACCAGGTAAAACCACCTACTGGTGTCATTGCTGCTGTATTTGGTACTTCCTGGTTTGGGGTACTGGCTAGAGATCAAGCATTGAAACATCGTAAGACAAGGGTAAAAGCTTCAGGAAGGTTTTCTAGATAGAGTTTACATCGTTTAATGCTCGACATCCCTGCAAACATGACAGAAATGCACTAGCCGATGTGCTGTGGTCTCACCTGCCCTCAATTACGCTCTGTTGGCATTAGGAAGTGCACGGGTGGAATCGCTAGAGCTCAAAGTAATTTGCCGTTTACTAGGCTAAATGTTTTGCAGAAGAGGTCTATATTGATGTTCATTATCCTTAGAGTATGTCCCTTTGGTGGTACATGAATTAAACATGGGAAGCTCTGCTTAAAGTATAAAAATGGCCTGAAACAATGTTTTCCAAAGGGAAATACAGACCTCTTTGGCTGTGTGTGTACGTGTGTGTGTGTGTGTTCTGTGTGGTGCTCTCAGTTTGCCTGATAAGAGAATCCTCCTGCTAACGCTTGTTCTCTTTAAGATGTACTGTAATAAAGACTCAGCTTCGGACAAATTGGGTCAAGAACATTTTAAAAATGAATGAACTGTCACTGTTCACGCAGCACATTTCCAGAGCCATCAGAAGAAGTACCAAAGGTGTTAGGTGTTAGGTGCTCTCTGCCAACTCACTATAACGAGATCTCCAATCTAAACTCGAATGACAAAGTATCAAGAGCTGGACTTCACCCACCTCTTGTCTGAAGTATTTTCAGCAGGGACCATGTATATGTTCCCCTTTTACGGAAGAAAGCGTCAGGGTGCAAACCTCAGCTGTGGTTGGCAAACAAACACTGCTCAACTCAGAAATGCACCCAACTCTGCCCCTAACTTTCTGCATAACCTTGAACAAGCCGCAGGCCTCAGAACACTAGGGATTAGACACTGACTTTTAAAATGATGAGGCTCAGTTGCATGATCGAAGGGAGAAAATTACAAAGGAGAAAGGACTTAGAGAATTTTGGCTCAAATCTCAGCACTACGGCTTCCTACATGTATCCCCGTCTACAAATAAAATACTGTTGTTATTAATGTGAAGGTGAATTCATTATTAGACGTGAAATGACTTGACAAGGCCTGAGTAATAAGTACCATTCTCTTCCCATCAATATCTCACCCTCCACAACGCTGCGATTTTATAATCCTAAACTTGGGAGGCCAGAAGTCTTGGTTTTTCATTGGAAAGTCACTTAATTTGCTGGTTCTCATTTTTAAAATTAATATCATAAGAAAATGAGATCTAGATTGCAAAGGAGGTTTCAATCCTTTTTATACATGGGTAATGGCCATCTCTGGAATATTCTTGAAAATATTTTAGTCTATGTCAAGACTACAGAAAAATGCTGTTATTAATAAGTCTACCAATTTACAGGCCTGCCACCTCTGTTCCATCCTGGGAGAGATATTTATAGTACTCTCTCCAGACTTTAATGTCCAGGGTGATGGGATCTGTCGAAGCTTACCACTGGAAACCAAGTTTAAAAGAAAAAGAAAAATGAAGTATTTTTAAAAGCATAGTACAGTGACAGAATGATGTCATAAGCAGATATTAAGCAAAACACATATGACGTGTGCTGGGGTCTGTGATAGGGGTAGTGAGAGAAATAAATTTGAGGAAAACGTCCTCAAAGCACAAACTACTGTCCACGGAGGATGAATTAATGCACCCACAGACTATACAGGAGTCCAGGAATTCAAACATCAGTAGGAGGAGGTTCAGGGATGAGGTGGACAAGGTGAAGGCATTAAGAAGTACAAATCGGCAGTTATGGGATGTAAAGTGCAGCCTAGAAAATACAGTCAATAATATTGTATGATATTGTAATTACTATGTGTGGTATCAGGGTATACTAGATTTATAGGGGGGAATCACTAAATAAGTTTTATAAATGTCCAACCACTGTGGTATATACCTAAAATTAATATAATATTCAGTTGCAACTGTAATTGAAGAAAAACTTTAAATTTAAATTAAAAAATAAAGCATCAGTAACATTAATGAGTACCCTCGTGCTCCAAGCATGGATATTTGCAAACACACTAGAAAGAATATTTCCACTAATCATATGATTAATTGTTATATTTATATTTAATAAACATTTTCATGTATCTGATACTGGGTAAAATTCAACAACTTATTGAACCTCATTGTAAATCATAAATTAGGTAATATTGTGACTTACATTTAATGTATTTGTAAACTGAAGCTCAGAAAGTTTGAGGCATGTGTCCTAGGTCCCACAGTCTATAATGGAGCGATGACTTCAAGCAAGTGTCACTTGCCTACAAGTTGGCTGCTTTTGTATACAATATAAAATTTCCTCTTATAAAAATTTCATGGACAGATGTGTGTTAGAAAGGAATAAGTCAATGGCGGAAAGAGCAGTTTTCCCTTTGAGTTTTTGAACTTCTCAGTAACAATGAAGCAAAATAAAAATATCTCTAACATCATTCTGAAAATCCGTGTATCTAACTATCTGTACATCCATCCATCCACCCATCCGTCTTTATAAATTAAAACTGAAAAGCAATCCAGAGAGATCTGTGCAAGCTTCTTAATTTCAGAATGGGAAAAAAATGAGCAGGCCTGGAATGAAAGTAAATCTTCGGAAAGTGATCAAAAGCTGGCCAATGGGCTATTTTTCTAAATGTCTTCAATTTTACCTTACTCAAGCAATGTGTTGATGATTTAATTCACAATCTGAGTGAGGGGTGGATGTGTTGAGAATTTCTGGACATGTAATGGCTGTGGCCTATTTAGATTCTATCTTCAGGAGTTGGTATATTGGAAAAAAAGGGCATTTCAAAGCATAGAAAAGAGGAGTATATATAAGTCAAATTAGTGTGAATTTTTTACCTTAAAGGACACCTGTGAAGAAACAAAACAAAACCAACATAAACATACAATTAAAACAGCAACAACAAAAAACGCAAACACCTCAAATAAGTTGGGGTGGTATGCTGAAGGAGAGAAGCTAAGATAGAAGGGTATATAAGGTTATTAATATCTGTGGCCAGAGGACCTGAAGACATTCACTGTGGGGAGTACAACATAAGGACTGAGTCTATGCAGATCAAAGAATACATTGGTATTCTGTGGGACAGTAGCAATACTATCACAGCAAAAAGAGAAAAAAATTTAAGACATTGTCTGGCTTCTGGGCAAATAATCAGCGTCAAGAGCCAGCATCATTTCATGTAATAAATAAAATCGTAAGGCTCTAACTTGTTCTTCTAATTTTTCTTGGTGCTTTGTATATGATTGTGAAGCAAACTGATTCAGCTGCAAAGAACTTCAGTGGTATTATATTTTTATTGTTCGAGGGCTACTCTTGGTCCCAAATATAAAGGAGGTATACAATTCTACAGTGAAGATCAGATTATCAGGAGGGTTTATTTAAGAGTGAGTCCAGCATCCTCAGAGTATTAAAATAGTGGTCAATCTCTGCCGACTCTATAGTTATAGCACTGAGGCTTCACTAGTTTCTATTTGGGGCCCGGGATTCCCAGCAGGAAGAAGAGAGAGAGAGAAAGAGAGAGAGAGAGAGAGAGAGAGCGCATTCAAGGATAGAGGATTATGAGATACAACACAGT